>BRZM01005971.1:0-13256 GCA_033238685.1 Lates japonicus | reverse complement strand
ATGGCCATGTGCTGAGCAACTATCACTCAAATATTTTGACACTGAAGAAAAATTATTTTCAGGCTAGCCCTGGGAGCTGTGGGCAGCATCTTTCCAGGATTTCTTGGTGATTTATGGGAACATTTAGATAACGATATTCCTGGAAAGTTACACTGATTCTAAAATGCACTGCGTCGGCGCGTTCAGACTGGATTTTATGGAGTTGTGTTCTGAGAAGTATGACTTTGACAAATCACAGGCAATCAGGCACAAAAAGGATTTAACACCTGTGAATTGCCTGAGTGTGTCACAGTTACATCAGCAGGCCCACCTGGTTACAATAGTTCATCCTCACGCTTTTAGAAACATCGACAACCACCTGTCCTTTCTACCAACGCATGGCATTTTGTGGTGTATTTCATCTCCTCTCTCTGCAGCCCCCTCCATCTTCCACATCTCCTGATAACCTATATAGTACATTCTTTTCCAGGAAGGAAACTGTAGCATGCTAGGGAAATCTCCTAAACAAACAACCTTTGGCTCTTCTCTCCTTCTATCAGCAAACACCTCCGCGTGGCATTGCTGGGGTAGACTAGGAAATATTTCTTTATTAGACTTTAAAGATTAGGCCAAATATACTGTCTAATATTAGGTTATGTACCACATTTCCTTTAGTAGTAGTATTTTTTTTTTAAAGGACTATTTAGATTTCAAATACCATATTTATGTAAGGACTTGTTTTAGTAGTTTGAATGGTTACCTTGATTTGGAAATCTGAATTTAAGTTGATTATTAGTTAGTATCCTGGCCTCAGCATTAGTATTTTCCTTTTTCAAGTTTTTATTGTATTTCTATGGAGCTCCATCAGCTGGTGGCATTGATGGTTGATGTTGTTATCGCTGTATGCACTTGTGTTATGGGCAGGCGTAGCTCATCTCAGGGCTCCATGAAGGCCAATGACCTAAATCATGTTGACACCTGTTGTAAGCAAACATACCTTTAACTGTGTATACCTAAAAATTCTTTTTACTGCTGCTCAACTTGCTAACATGCCATGTGGAAACACTTTTTCTGAGTTTAATTTGAATCTACTAGCTCAAACAAGTTGATTATCCAGATGTCCAAGGTTTCTGCAAATTTCTAAACTCTGAGTATCAGGAGCACTGATGATCACAGCCACAAGTGACTTTAATATTATGTAGAAAACCTACGGGGCAGGTATCCTTTCTGTTGGCATACCAATGCTAAACTGCAGGCTAGCAGCAGCAGAACCACTGTTATTACCGCCTGCAATTCTCTGTGTTAGTCACCTTAAAGAAACATGTTGAGGTTCATTGTGAAATATATCACAGTGTGGAAACGTAAATTTCATGGAAAAAAGTTAAACTCTAAAACTGGTTCCAGCTCCCAAATTATATAAAAGTTAATTGAAATGAAGGTTGTATCTTTGTGATAAAATTTGTTATATTACCCTTTGTTGCGCAAAGCAGCGATTGTCCCTAAGGATGTTCAAATACTCAGCAATAGCTGAATACCTCCGCTGAAGGCAAATCCATTATAATTTATGTAATTCATCTCCGTCAAGTAGAAGGCCCATCAGTGCCCAGATTCAGGCGGCTTTGAAATTAAAGGAAAGCACTGCCGACTGGCACCACAGCTTCATAGCCTGAGGAGGACCAGGACGCTAAAGCCCCAGTAATTGACCTGAGTCCATCTTGGTTGTTGAAACGAACCCCAGAGACAAGAGAGGATATTTTAATTTTGTGCTTAGTTAAACTGTCACGTAAAAGATTTATGTGAAGAAGCTAAAGGACCGTTGCCGCGATCACATGGTAGAATTTTTAAAGGTTTGATAATGGGGAGACGTCATTTTTGGGAAATTTAGGCCAGGAGGAGGAGCATCATGGCAGACAGACAATACCTGGCCTGTCACCAGCTGGGGTCCAAGGTGGTGAGATGGCGCCCGGGACACATAATTCTATAAACATTAAGAAAACACAAAACGCTATCAGTACTAAAGGTTTTAGTGATGTATTCTGGGTGGGGTAGAAATAGGTGATGCATTTTCTAAATGTGATTAAAAAGTTCGTACCTTAGAAATAGTCAGTTTATAGATTTGGCCTCCCACAACTTTGCTGCCATAGTCTTGTATACCCATTGTCTTTCTTGATGGCCATTTTGAGAACCCTTGGGATTGGCACTGAGCATCACACTACCGGAATATAGGCGCCAGGAAAAGCGCTGCATTACGTATACATCAGAGGATTTGAGATATGTATCGCCAAAGGTCAATCTTTAAATGCTTAGGCCTAATACCATCAAATGAAGTAAATCGCACAAGAGACTAGAATGTGGTATGTTAAGATTGAATACTGTACATGAACTCGAAAGACATTTATAGAAACAAGAAATTTTTGGGAGGTTCACTGACTGAGCAGGAGGTTTTGCACCCACTATCAACATCTACGACAGGAGACTTAAAGATCCACACACAGATTGTCCTGTGAGAAAAAAATGGCTCAGAGCCTTGAATTTAATTGCACTGAATACTGAAATAAATAAACCAAGAGGATGACAGATATCCATCCACAATGAAATTTAACATTAAACTTACATGATAGAATATTTTAGGGCTTACCTAGAAAGTCACATCTATATACAATTAAAGGGACCACTAGTTATTTCACAAAAACAGATGACTTCAATATGGCCAGCAATGCGTTTTCAACCAGAGGACTTCCACTAATAAAATTGTTAATTTATTTATTTCCTGGGTTTATCGCCCAGACGAAATTGATATAGATTTTCAGACCCACCGCTATCTCACCCGCGACAGTTGGAGTGTCAGTAGTATCCAGTGCCTACACCTGTGTCATGTATAGCTAGCTGTAGGTAATTAGACTCATCCTTGTACTTAATGTAGAATTGATATAATATAAAGTTACAACTTATACACAAAGAGAAACATTTTACACACAAGAGAAGGAAGGAAGGAAGAGTTTGAATTAGAGTCTGACTTAAGTGACAGAGACCACCATGGTTTTGGGGAAATGAGCACAAGGATTAATAATAAAGGACTGCAGAGTCTCCTCTGTAGGCAGCCATCCAAAGCAGAGTAGAAGTTTATCCCACAGAAGTTACTGGGTTGGAGACCTATATTTTTAGTTCTCTACAGGAGTCAAACAAAAGAGGTATAAAAAGCACTCTGTGTTGTAATATTTATAAGGCTAGAACAGGCAGGAGAAATCAATGTTTAAGTCTGGATGAATGTCGTTTTATCTATATAGCGCCAAATCAGGCATATGATATATCAGATCTGAGCTATGTCAAAAACAATGTTTGATATCATGGTATAAGAGAAGTACTCCATCACAAATGTCACAGCAATCCTACACCTGGAATATTTTCATTACTTGGCAAAGAAATATGCTCAGTTGTTGTTATTAATCTGTTTTGTGTACTTTTATGAAATAAACCGCTTCCCATCTCCCAGTGTTAGTAATATTTACTACCTTCATCTAGCATGATAGCAACCACATCTGAACGAACATTAAACTGCAGAGTTAAGTTCAGGAAATTTGAATATGAATATGTGGCAGTTTCGAAAAATTATTTTACAACGCAGATGGTGAAGTCAAATGGATTGATCAATTTATAACGAGAGAGTTAAAATGTCATGAATCAATAAAGGTAACTATGAGTTGCCGTTCTACAGTACACTGTGGCAACTGTACTGTGTTTTTTAGGGGTTAAAGCTACCCGGCAACCAAACTGTGCTCATCAATCCTGTTAAAGTGAGCCTGTAAAACTGACATTCTGTTAAAAGATCACAGAAAGCACAAGAACACAACCTTGTAAAAGACTGAGAGCATGCTCACGAGCCTGGGGTGTGAAAGTGAAGAAAGGCCTATTCCCTGGGTCTGTTGAGCCAGAAAACTCAAAATCTGCTGTCATTCAAGAAATCTGTGGCTGTAAGAAGGGTAAAGCATACCCAGACACCACCACTAAAACTGCTGGGCCGGTAGTGACTGGGAAGTCTGGTCAACATCACACCCATTTATGCATCTACTCCACCACTTACACTGCATTACCCACTACTAGCCAGCCCAGGCGGGAGTGATTATTTATCCGGTTACCTTAAGTTATTCCGACAAGCCATGAGTCAAGCAGAGGCCAGCAGCAGGAGCCAGTTAATCATCAACTGTGTGCAAAGCCGACCATTGTACAGCCAAATACACTATAAAAGCTGAAAGTAGTAAATACAGGCAAGGCTTTAATTTTAATTTAATTGAGGTCTGTGAATTTTACAAATGACATTTTTATTATTTATACTAAAGGTGGTGGAGTTTTTGAAACTGCAAGATGTTTGGCTGGGCAGGTGCCTCTCTCTAACAGATAAGAAGGCAGAGTCACAGTTTGGTTTGGTGAGAGATAGAACTCCCAGCAAGAAAGGAAACCAGAGCACCCATGACTTTGTTTGCATGGCTTGTGAGTCTAGTTGAGATAAAATGTTCTTTCTGCTGGTAAAAGTACTGAATGCGACTATGCTGCCAACCGGGAAACTTACAGACAGAAATTGACTGATCAGTGCAACAACTTTTAGAAAATGGGATTCTGTCAAGAGGTAGATTGTAGTTGTAAAATATAGCAAAATATTACACTTAAGATGTTTCTACTGTCTCACAGATTTTAGTCTTTGAGAAGCCACATAACCAGGATATAATTTGCGGTTACTCAGAGTGAATTATGGCCCATCCGCCATTTATTCAAATACCTGATCGCATGATGAGTGGCTGCTGAATTTGTGAAGGTAAGAATTTCACAAATTCAGATGGCAAATCATTTTAATTCAGACCCAGTTTCATTGATCTACCTCAGTAAGGGGAAAATTGAAAATCTTGGTTGTGTTCACATACTGGTTGTATTGTATGGTTGCTTTCTGTAGAGGATGCAGGTCACACATTAAATCAACAGAAAAGTTGGCAAAGTGGAAATGAACTCTGAGACCTTCAGTGTGCTCAATATTGACTTGACTGGGGCCTCAAATGACTTCACTTGTAACATTTTAACATTATTTTAATAATTATATCTATATGTATAGTCATTACAAGAACAACAGTATGAATTCTGATACTACACGCTGTGTTTGTAAAGCACCCTACCTACTTTTATGATCAAATTACAATGGAAGGATTTGCCAATAAGGGGGAACTATTAAATCTTCACTCCTCCACATATTTGTGGTTGCTTAATTTCAGCTCCCAGGGCGTAGGACACTTGTTGGTCATTCACTTAGTTTGAAAGTTGAAAATATTCTTAAACTTGTTCACTTAAAACAACAATCATTTTTTAAGGTCACTGATATAAATTTCAACTTATCTCCAACCGCCTGAACTCAGATAAGTAGTTACAGATACTGGGCAGCCCAACATTTTTTTCCAGGCCCAGGCCCCGAGGCTCATTTAGGGGGTGACTACAGTGACAACATTAACAGTTCATTTAGTATTTAGACGCTTAACGGTTACTATCATATTCTTGCAGTTGTTGTTGAAATAAACAGTACAACAATAAGGACTTTTAAGCGCTGAATGTCCTCAAGCTAAAAACCTTTTGCAAAAACAACTCACCAGTCGCTGCGTGGAAGAACAAAGCCACCGAAACCAGCCACCTGTGAACCATGGTCGGTCCTTGTTTGCTCTGCGACAAAGTTCCTCTTCAGTTATACTGCTGTTTTTTTTTTTTTTGTTTTTTTTTTAAAGAGCAAAAATTGCACACAAACCCTGTCGAATAAACGCCTAATATCCTACTTTTCCCCCAAACCTTTAATACGCTGTGTCGTCGTTTCTAGCCGTAACAACCGACTGCTCTCACCTGAGGAGTCCGCCCAGTTTGACAACAAATTCGGTAACTTCCGGTAATAAGATCCCTTCAGGTGCCTGGGTGACGACAGAGTGGAAAAACAGGTTTAACCGGAGGAGACCTATTACAAAGCACATTTACACGAAGAGAAAACAGGAGCAAGTTACTCGTTTACAGTTTTCAAACACACACAGGACAGGTCGGGTTCAGGTCTCTGCTTCCTCCACCTCTCTCAGCTGTAGGTGTCCTGTGATTTTTTATAGTCATGTATATAATCTTTAAGTTCCGTCTTCTGTCATGGCAAAACCTGCTCCATGATGAGTCAGACATAAATTTTTTTGCTTATTTTCTGCCATACATACATCATGTGTGTCTGGTCTTTGATGTTTAAGCAGAACTGAAAATATCTATCTCACCTCAAGTCAAATACTGTGAAATCTTAAATTTTTTTTTTTTAAGTGTGATAATGAGATCATATTAATTCAGCCATACCATTAGAAACTAGAAATAGTATGCTAATACACCATTATGATTAGTGTGAATAGCATTATGTTCTTTATATTTGTGCTGTGTGTGTGTATTTGTCCAGCAGGAGTGCAAGAGATTATAAAACCATCAAAACCAAGTTTACTGAACCTTTGAAATGTTGCACTCTGTCTTCATCCACAGTATCTGTTATGTCTTTGATCACTCTTTCAGATACACACTAATGGGAGGGAATATGCTTTATTGTAAGCTGAGGGCAGAAACGATGTACTATGACAAAGCTGGCTGAACAGCTGATATGCAACACGAACATCTGTCTCCCCAGGTGGGATTTAGGATTGAGAATATTTGAAATAACCTCACAGTTCCTTTATTAAAGGAGGTGGATGGTGGATTTATTTTTGTCTTTCTCTTCTTTGTACTTCAGTTAGAAAAGCTTACAAAATGTCAACACTGTGTTTCGAAGGGAACACGCACTGCCCTGTGTACCATTCATCTTATTGTTCACACCACATAGATCCCCTGATATACTGTATTAAAGCCAGTTTATATCACTGCTTAAAACTACAATATGCTGAAATTTTAAGAGAATCAACAGTCATCAGTATGTAAAATCAGGATTGTACAATTTATTCAAGTAAAATCATCTAATAAATTTACAACATGCAAATCAAAATGAACAACACACAGTATATCAGTACTAAAAAACAAGAAAGGGAAAAGAAGAAAATGATACATATAACATTCATTACCAATGAAAATCACTGGAAATTATTCCATTGAGATACAAAAACTGCCACTGAAGGGAACAGGTGGCATTATGTCAGATGTACAAATATATATAATTCTTATTTACACATTTTAATTTTTATATATTTAAAACAAGATAAATAATGATTAAAAATGATGAAAATGATTATATCAAGATAAAAACAACAGTTAGTGTCAAGTCAAATTACAAATATACACAATCTTATTTACACAGTTTGTATCACTACTTAAAACAAAACCATCAGCATTACCCAGCCTCAACTTGGCTTGACGCTTTCCCCTGCACACGCTGGGTCCAGCTCAGTGTCATGCACATCTTTGTCCTCCAGGGGGAGACAGAAGGCAGTAGACTTGTTCTGAAATATTATAATATTCCTCTGTTACATTGGTATTTCAATCTCAAAGTCAGACATCAAAGCTTTGTTTATTATCATTATCAGGATTTAGCACAAATTCCTATCACTTTAAATTATCCACAGAAGAAACCTAATTGACGCTGACTAAATATAATCTTGATGTGTAAATTTGCTGTGCACTTTTATGTTACCAATTTCCACCCTCAGTATTTTTTGTGTAACAAGCTGCAGTAAGCGGAGATTCCTTTGCTGTAGTGGTTTGTTAATTTGGTACAAATTAACTGTACCTCGTTGCTGTCCTCCAGAGCTTGCATGATCGCTGCCACCACCAGGTTTATCAACACAAACTGAGCCATGATCACAAAGCTAGTGAAGTAGATCGGAGAGACCCAGGACAGGTATCTCAAACAGCCTTTACCGTCGGGACGACACTCCCTCAATGTGTCCTGGAGAGAGAGAAAGAGAGAGAGATTCAGACAGGAAGAACTGGTACACAGACTGAGGACAACATTACAAAACAGGTGACTGTTTAGCAACTGCAGTAATGTGAATAATCTGACCATTAGAAACCTAAAATTACAGCAAAAATTTAAAGAACATGTACAAAATACACAATATTCCTATCTTGAGCTTGAAAGATCTGATCTTATGTGTTAGGGTGCTACATTAATGTATCATTTTATTTCATGGATCTGTAACTTACTAATAATTTCTAAATAAATTCCCAAGATGTTTCCTATGAGGAACTATGCAGTCTGGTACTAATTACAGGAAAAACAAGAACGTTGTTGATGTTACACTAGCAGTTAAGTAAAATGAATTAACTGGAAATGTTCCGGTTGAACACTCACTGTCTCCATCTTCTCTATAATTAGAACCTATTTTCTCTCCAGGACACTTCCCAGAAAATAAACAGAATTTGAAAATCAGGGGTTCACAATCAGGGGCCAAAGTTTCTTTTATGGTGAAATGGGGACTTTGACTTCCCATAAAACTTCTTCTTTGTTGAGATTCATCAACTGACCTCAAAGATGTCATCCCATCAAATCACACTTTAAGGGAAATCCCTCTCTCACTGGCTGGAGAGTGTGGATTAATTTTAGTATTACATTGAACAAATTGTATTTTTTATTTGATTGCATGTGCCACTTTGTTGATAAGTAGCCAACTGGTTTTGGACATGACTGCTTCCTCTGTGGTTAGTGGGGATATGAATATGTATAATGTGTGCGCATGCATGTATGAGTGTGTGCATACTTTCATAATCCCGCTCCAGTTGTCTCCGGTGCACACTTGGTAGAGCGTGAGCAGTGCCATCCCAAAGTGCCTGAAGTTGGAGTGTCGATGTAAACCCAGGCACGGGTGATCATCTGTGCACTCTGATGAACACAGACGTAGACAACACAATGTTTTTTGCTGCACTGTGGACATGTTCGTTTCAACCAATAACATCCCTGAGATATGTGATGTGATATGTGTTATATCCTTCGGATATACGAAATGTGCACAAAGAGATCTAGTGTCAAAACTGAGAAGTCTAAGAGTTTCTGCCTCGACACTGACCATGATCCACGGGTAAGAGACTGACCCATGAAGAACAATCTTATGCAGACAAGAAGAAATACAGAGACAATATTTCAACTGGTCAGGTCAAGAACTTAGACAAAACAAAGACTAGAATGTGAATGTACTCCCTACCCCTGCAAACCAATAGAAACCTTTATTGAAAATAGGCTATTAAATTTCACCATTACGCTACACAATAGATTTAGTAACAATTAACGAAGTTATAAACCAATAAACACAAATGTCACTGTGAGAAAGTTCTTGATGATGGTTTTGAGAAACTTTATCTTTTGGCCTTCAGCAATTGAAGAGAGAGGAGAGTGAGCACAACACTAACAGACCACTGTAAATGCCGTCCAGCACCAGAGCTTAATAAGAGATTTTCACTTTGTTGAGGGCACTTTGTTAGTCGGAGTACTTACAGACTCTGTGATGTTGGGATTACGGAATTGTAGGCCTGCTTATTTTGCATCCCGCTGGAAAACGGGTACTTTGATATGGGAACCAAGATCAGCAGTGACGCCCAGGATTCTAACTGGAAATACGGCGCTTAGCGCGTTAGCGGCGCACACACAGCCACACACACACACATCGCTGGTAACACTAGCCTTACAGTAACTAACATCCAAAACAAATAAAGAAGTTAAATTCTGCTCATTCTTGTGTGACGACTGATTTTAGAACCCTATTATGCTAAAGGCCATGTTTTAGAAGGACTCGAAGGATCAAGATGGTGGTGGCAAGTGTAGTAGGAGTACTCTGTGAGTCATGTGTAGTTGAACACACAGAAGGTTTTATTTATCCTCACAAGCAGAGTCAATGCAGTCACTTTTTGCTTATTTTAAACTTGAAAATCCTGTACACAGGGACTATATTTGTGCGTGTGTATGTGTGCATTACTGTGCAGAGGAGGTTGATTATAATGTTCGAAAGCCATCATCAAGACGCTGATGAAAATTATAACAGACATGAAGAGGTCCAGGAAGTTGCTGGTACACAGGGTATGGATTGCCTGACGTATGGGGGAGTAGTTGGTGTAATATGGCTGCTCAGGTTCTGGAACACACATTTCCATGCACACACACAAGGATGCAGACATTCAGATGTGAGACAGTCATGTTGTTATGTATCTATACACACTCAAAAACTCAAACGTGTACATACAAGTGAAAGGAGTCGCTCATAGTAATGAACCGCCAGAGGATTGTGCAGCAGGTTGCGTGACCTAACCAGTCTTCCTCTTTTGTTTTTAGTCTCTGCATTGCAATAAATCACCAACTCTTACCTCCACCATGGTGTTGCAGGACTCCTCCTCCCTCCGCTCCTTCATCTCCTCTTTTCTGCTCCTGCTGACACTGGTGGAATGTCTCCACCATCACACCAATGAACATGTCGAGGAGAAAGAAGCTCATAATCATGAAGGAAATGAAGAACAGAAGCATCCATTCGTTGTGGTTCCTCACTGGCTAAAAGAAGAGAAGAGATTTTAGATTTTATCATTTTGTGCACAAGAAAATTACATTTCTTTGCTGCTTTTTTCCAAGGCAGCCAATAGCTTCCATTTTATTTCTGTACCACAAGCAGAACTTAGCAGACCTATAGAACTTGCTTGAGTTGTGTAATTCTGCAGTCTGCAGTGTCCATTGTTACCTTACCATGTACATAACAGTGTGAAAAGATATATTGGGCATATTGCCAGCAAAATGTACCTGTTTGTCGACTCCCACTGCATCCAGCCCATCATACATGATGTTGACCCAGCCATCCTTAGAGTACATTACAAACAAGGCCATCAGAGCCTGAATGGGAAACACAGAAATAACAGTCAACACACAGAGTGATTTTCTAGATTAGATGAAGGAGGAATGTTCAAACAGTTTTGCCATATGTGAAAAATGTCAACGGCAGGGGCGACATCTTGAACCGAGGCATCTAGGAAAATTTTGCTCCCACATCATCACAGTTCACCATTACACTTAACTGCAAGCTGTGATGCAGTTTTTGAGCAAACACATAACCTCCTTAGCTTTTACTATGCTAGTTAGCATTGTTCTCTGTAATTATCTGTGGTTATCAGTAGCAAAAGCATTTTAATCAATAGTTTTTTTCATCAATACTGGCCCAAATACAATATAACTCTGATTAAAAGATTATATACCTCTGCAAAACCTGCTTTTGAATGAAAAAATTTTAGAACGAGAACAGTGATTAAAACAAACTAGATATAATGTAGTATATAAGAATATTCAACCAGCAAAAATCACTCTTTTTAATTGTTTTAAATTTCTTTTCCTGGTTTCTACATACTGGATTTTGTATTTGGAGATTGTGCTGGCATGAATCTCCAAACCCTCTCCTACTCTTCCTCTCCCTTGCTCCTCAGTGCATTAGCCCGTACCTGAGGCAGGTTGTCAAAGTTATACTCCTTCCGAACCCATCGATAGTTGGCCGACAGGCAGTCAGTCTTGCTGGTGATGTTTGTTATGACCTGACCCACGCAGTAGTAGAACTTCCCTTTGAACAACTACAGTGTTTGTATGGGATGAAGACAGAGACAGAGCATCTATAGAGTTACTTTATTTTATTTCTCAGTTGTATTAAAACTGGAGTGCTATTAAACTACTAATGCCAGGCATAAAAGGAGTACATTTGTACAGTTTGTTAACTGTGAGTGAAATCTACTGTATGTAAGTGCATGCTAACTAACCTGCACGCCAAGGATGCCAAAGAAAAAGAAGAAGGCGCAGCAAATCAGAACAATGTTCCCGATGGGTTTGACCGAGGCGATCAGAGCTTCCACAGCCAGCTTCAATTTCGGGGCTCGCTTGATCACCCTGGAAAACACAAACATAAACAAACAGACATTTATTAAAACCAGCACAAGTACACACAAGACACAACTGAAATATCAAATAAGACGGGATGTTTACACACAAACAGAACATGAAGATCTGTGTGGATATCAACCAACACAATCAGAAAACAAACGTCCATATGCACACACACAAATAAATGTACCTCAGTGGGCGAAGCGTGCGTAGCAGACGTAAAACTTTCAGGATACCCATCCAGTTATCTTTGCCCGTACTGGCCAGAGAGACAAAGATGTGGACTAAAGACAGAATTACTAAGGAGCCGTCCATGACATTCCAGGAGGACCGACAGTAGGTGTCCTTCCCAATCGCCAAACCAAGAGCTAGAACCTGGTGTGAGAGCAACAACACATCAATACAAACATAAAATATCATGGATTCTTTTCAACAATCCTGAAAATCTGAGCAACAAAATCTGAATTTATAATAAAGTTTAAGAATTGTCAAAATGTTTTTTGGCCACACTACAGTTCAAATTTAAATGAGCCAGCAGGGTCAGAAAGGTCAGTCAACATTTCAGAAGCCAGGAGCAACTGTATTTATCATTAAGAATATAAAGTTCCTGTTTCTATGAATAACATTTCACATTAACCATAGAACTTTGCAGATAAAAAACAAAACTGATGTTTACCTTAAAAAGCATCTCTACCAGGAAGACAGCAGAGAATACATAACGGGACATGTCCAGGATCCATCGTTCCTAAAGGGCAGAGTAAGATTCATTTTTTACCTGTGTGTATTTAGTATTACATATTGGATATATGTCATTACACATTATATATAAAGGCACATATATAGGTATGTGTCTGTCTCAAGATTTTGCAGTGTATCTATCTGTAACAGTAAATCACGTACACACTGTGTGTCTCACCTTGCTTTTAGGGTGTATCCCAGGCCTCTCCATAGCAATGGTGACACAGCTCAGGAGGATGAAAAGCAGAACTACATGGTCAAACAACTTGTGAAAGATCACACGCTGGCAAAAGATACGGAACCTAAACACAAACACACACAAATAGCAGAAAGTCAGTTTAAACACGAGAGGAAAACCAAGAAAATTAAAGACACAGTGAAAGAAACATTTCATTTTCTAAGCGTGTGTTCTTGTACTAATTGTTCAGTTATCTCTAGGCATACACCAAATATATGTCAAAAATCATTTTAAAGTGTTTTTATATGAAAATCCCTCTTTCATCCTGTGGAGTATAATTATTGATGATACATCCTGAACTCAGAGGCGTCCAAATTTGCACCAATGACCTAAAAATCATATTTGTAAATCTATGAAATGAAACTGGAATTTAAAGACTGATTGTAAAGTGTGTGTGTGTGTGTGTGTGTGTGTGTGTGTGTGTGTGTGTGTGTG
>BRZM01005946.1:0-5000 GCA_033238685.1 Lates japonicus | reverse complement strand
CTGTTTGCTGCTACTGCTGTTACTGCTACTGCTGCTGTTGCCGCGGTGCTGCTGCTGTTGCTGCTATTGTTGCTACTTTGCTGCCTGCTACTGTTCACTACTGCTGCTGTTCACTGCTGCTGCTGTTGCCTGCTGTTTTCTGCTGCTGTAATTTACTGCTGCTGCCTGCCATTTGCTGCTGCTGCCTGCTACTGCTGTTTGCTGCTGCTGCTGTTTTCTTTCACTACTGCTGTTGCCTGCTGCACGGTTTTGCGGTTTGCCGCTACTCTTGTTGCGCTGCTGTTTACTAACATTGCTGCTGTCCGCTGCTGTGCTGCTGCTGTTGCTGCTGCTGCTGTTGCTGCTGCTGCTGTGCTCGCCTGCTGCTGTTGCTACTTTCTGCTGTTGCTGCTGCTACTGTTATGCTGTTTGCTGCTGTTGCCTGCTGCTACTGCTGCTGCTGCTGTTGCCTTTGCGCTGCTGCTGCGCTGGGTGCTGCCTGCTGCTGTTGCTACTGCTGCACTGCTGCTACTGCATTGCTGCTACTGCTGCTGTTGCTACATTTACTGCTGCTGCTGCTGCTGTTACTGCTGCTGCCTGCTGCTGCTGCGGTGCCTTTGCTGCTGCTGCTGCTGTTTGCTGGTGCTGCTGCTGCTGCTGTTGCCTGTTTGCTGCTGGTGCTGCTGCTGTTGCTGCTGCTGTTGCTGCTGCTGCTGTTGCAGCGTTGCTGCTGCTGCTACTGCTGCTGCTGTTGCTGCTGCTGCTGCTGCTGTTGCTGCTGTTGCTGCTGTTGCACTGCTACTGCTGTTGCTGCCTGCTGTTTACTACTGCTGCTGCTGTTTGCTGCTCCAGCTGCTGTTGCTGCAGCTGCTGATATCGTTGCTGCTGCTGCTGCTGCGTTTCTGCTGCTGCTGTGCTGCTGCTGTTGCTGCGCGTTGCTGCTGCTGCTGCTGTTGCTACTGCACCGGCTACTGCCCTGCTGCTGCAACTGCTACTGTTATGCTGTTGCTACTGTTTACTGCCTTTACTGCTGTGAGTACTGTGAGTACTGCGAGTACTGTGAGTACTGCAGATGTGTCGTTCATCTCATTCTGTTGGGTCTGATTCCTTCTCCTCCACGTTTCCCAGTGACGACTCTTCTCTGACTCTCAGTGAGCGTCAAAGATGCCTCTGTTTCCTTATCTGTGTCCTTATCTGTTTCCTTATCTGTTTCTTTATCTGTTTCCTTATCTGTTTCCTTATCTGTTTCTTTATCTGTTTCTTTATCTGTTTCCTTATCTGTTTCTTTATCTGTTTCTTTATCTGTTTCTTTATCTGTTTCTTTATCTGTTTCCTTTATCTGTTTCTTTATCTGTTTCTTTATCTGTTTCTTTATCTGTTTCTTTCTTTGTCCTTTCTAACAGTTTCTCGTCTAAGTCAGTCTCTGGGTTTTTCGGCCCTGACTTGATGCGACCTATTTAAAAGTAACAGACAGATGCTGTTTTGCATGAACGGAGACATTCTGTCTGTCTGTCAGGTTTCCTGCAGCAGAGAAACAAACACCCAGCAGCTACTGGTGTGCGAGGAGACACCAGCTCAGCACACGTCCCAGAATCCTCTGCTCATCACTGAGGCGACAGAACATTTATTCTGACGTTGGTGAACCTGAGTTTAAAACCAGACTGTTGTGTTCTTTGACTCTTTCTTCTGACTGATGATGAAATGATCTGTGATCTGTTAAAACTAAACCTGGAGATCTAAATAGAAGATGGAGGTGAACACGTCCCTGTGATGAGCTGGACGCCTGCCAGTCAATCAGAGAAGAGTATTTCATGTCTGTGTGTTTCCTTCTCCTTCCACTTCCTGTCTGATTGACGCTCAGCTCTCTGACTCCACCTGCTGTGTGTGTGTGTGTGTGCGTCTCCTCCTCCTCTGCCCACCTCTGTTCTCCAGCTCCTCGTTCTTCTTCTCCTCCCGCTCCAGTCGTCCCTCCACCTCCTTCTTCTCCACCTCCAGCAGCTCCAGCTGCCTCTGCAGATCCTCCAGCTGCTGCTTCACACAGCTCTGCTGCAGCTGGGCCTCCAGACTCTGCACCTACACACACACACACACACAGAGGTACTGTCTGACTCACAACATGGCTGCTCAATAACACACCTCAGCTTGTTCTCAGTTTTACTCTCAGTGTTGGTAATGATCAGTTTCTCCACCTCCTCTTGTCAGGACTACATGACCTTAATGAGTCGACATGTGACCTCAATGATCCTCATGTAGCATCAGGTGTCAGGGAGTCCCAGTCACATGTGTGATCACCTGAGTGACTCAGAGTCTTAATGGATAACCTGTCTGCTCCTCTCGCTCCAGATGGTTTGATTTTCTGCCTTCAGGCGTAGCGTGTTAGCAGAGTAAAGTGGACTTCTGAAAGATGTTACACACACGTGACCTGACGGTGTTTGTCCCAAAGGATCTGAACAAACGTTAAAGCAGAAATAAGTGATGTTTCTATGAAGAGCGATGAGGCTGCAGAGAGTTATCAGCTGAATCTGCAGCTTCACTCAGCTTCATTGATTCAGCTCGGTGTGTCTCTGTTTACTGTTACTGTATTCTTGTTTGAATTAATTTGTATTTTAATGTACATATGTATAGTGTGTCTATAGCTGTTTTTTTCTGTCTGTATATTTTAAAGTATGGTGTCTTTGTCTGTCTTTTTCTTATGCCGAAAGCTACCAAACTAAATTTCGTCATGTGGTGCATAATGCATAATGACAATAAAGAATTCTTGATTCTTGATTCAGGTTCAGTCTCATTGTTCTCAGAGCAGCAGCTGTTTTCAGAGAAACAGCTGGGAAAAGCCTCAGTCCACTGCAGCAGACAGACAGACGGACGGACCCTGAGTACGTCTCCTCTGCTTCTTTGTGTCGGCTCTACAGTTCACCTTCCTCTGCTGCCGACTAAAAGGTGGAACAACAACGTCCCCGTTCTGCCTCTGACTGGACGACTGGAGCAGCAGATTCTGAATAAAGTCTGTACCTTTTACACAGAACAGAGAGGCAGAATATTTTCCTGAAGAAGAAGAAGCTGTTCCCCCTCCATGCTGAAATGACTCCTCAAAGACAAGTTTGTTTTGTTGTGTTTGGTTTTTTAACAGAACAGACTTGTTATTTATGTCGAGCTGCAGGTTTAGGCTCACTTAACCTAAATAACACACACGTTGACTAATGTTCCAAATATGATCAGATTGTGTTCAATGGAACCAGGTATTTAAAAAGCTCATTTTAGAGCTGAAATCACATCATCACCATGAAACGATCTCATATAATAAAACCTGAGGATGACTCAGTCCTTCACCATGACTCCATCTATCTGTCAGTCAAACTGGATGAAGACCTGACGTGTCACCACCTTCCTGATGCTTTCATGCTTCACCTTCTGCTGATGCTGCAGACGCTCCTCCTCCAGGGTTTTGGTGACGGCGGCGACGTCCTCCAGAGCTTTGAGCAGCTGAACGCTGGGCTCAGCACTCTGCAGCAGCAGCATGCTCTGCCTGTTGGCCTCCTTCTGCTTCACCAGCATCTGCAGCACAGAGGAGGAGGAGGAGGAGAAAGATGAAGCCTTCTCTTCCTCATATTGTTCCAGTTTGTCCATCACACTCAGTCTGTTTTAATCCTGCAGGCTCTTCACTTTTCAGGTCAGTAAACAGCAGATTCAGGACATGTCATTAATCAGGCACTGGGTTATTAACACACATCAATTACCAACACAACAACACAGGTCAGTGTTTATCAGTGGAGCTAACGGCAGCGTCTCTGCACATGGAGAAGGATTGTGAACAAAGATTTTCAGTAAATGAAAAGATCTCAGAGTTTTATTGATCAGATGGAAACAAACATGACTTGGATGTGATGCTGTGTCTCTGTGTCTTTACCTCGTGAGCGTAAGTCTCAGCTTTGACTCTGAGGCTCTGCTCCAGGTCCAGCTGCTCCTTCATCCCCTCGTACTCCTGAGCCGCCATCATGGAAACTGCACACACACAGAGACATGCTAATATTAGTATGTTAACATACATTTCATGTTTGTTTCATGCACCATAATGCATGTAATGTTTGTTGTGTTGTAAAGGTTGGATGTTTATGGAGGTTTATTTAAATGAAATGATAGAAAAACGAAAGAGGAACATTTGTGACCCACTGTGAGTCCAGTCTGAACACACACTGTATTTAACATGAAGACTGTTCTGAGGCGTTAACTTTACCTGTCGGTGTTTCCTGTGTGCAGTGACTCACCTCTGTTGAATCTCTTGATGGTTTTGTTTTGCTGCTCCACAGTTTCACGAAGCTCCTTCATCTCTGCCTGATCTTTCTCTGACTGAGAGACGATTCAACAGAATCAGAGGCAGAAGAAGAAAGATCTTTCCTCTGTTTACAAAACTTTACAACTAAAGTCAGAGTCACAGGCTGTCATCTGTGCTCTGCTCTGCACAGGTAAATGTCCGTCCTCTTCCCTCCTCACCTGTAGAGTCAGCTCCTCTATCCGTCTCTGCTGGTCATGAATCTGACAAACAAAATTCTTCTTCTCCTCCAACAAGCCGTTCACCGTCTCCCTCAGCTCTGAGGAAAGAACAGAGGTGAACATGGGGAAGTGAAGTGAATTCATACTGACCATGACACCGCGGCGTGTCGTACCTTTAACCTGCTGCTGATACTGTGTGAAGGTGTCTGCGCTGCCGTCTGCAGCGTCTGCGTCTGCGTCCGTCTCCAGGGCGATGCAGTCCGAGATGCTCGGCAGCAGCTCGTCCAAACACGGCCGAGACGACAGGCTCAGGTACTTCAGCTTCCTGTTCTCACAGTTGAGCTGGAGGTCAAAGGTTACAGAGGTCAGCTGAGATGAACCTGTATCTGCTTCTTTAACTGAAGCTCAGAGTTTCTGCTGCAGAGGCACAAAGATAATGTTCTCTGTGCAGAGTCATCCTGACTCACCTACTAATGCTAATGCTAATGCTAATCTCATAGCATTGATCATTGTGTGTGTGTGTGTGTGTGTGT
>BRZM01005907.1:30937-45611 GCA_033238685.1 Lates japonicus | reverse complement strand
GGGACATTCACAGTGAAGAATGTGGAGCCCGGAGATAAAGGCTTGTATTTCTGTGCTGTAAGTGAACACAGTGATACAGACACATGTGAAAGCTGAACAAAAACCCCAGTGCACTACTGTTAGCAAATACATTGAGCATTAAATTAATGTTATTACTGAAACTGCAGAACATCACATCTAAAATGAGATTTGTTGACATTGTAAAATCAGTTTTTTTTAGTTTTTGGACTTAACAAATTTTGACTGTAGTGCTAATTAAAGTATATGTGATAAACCACTGTTATTTGAGACAAAGAGGCATGTATGGACCATTTAAAACAATTATGACCAAATAGAGAAAAACTAGCATACAATATGAACTATCCAAGAAAGGCTGAGTCAATGGCAACTGGTCTTGGTTGTGGATACTTGAAGATATTTCACCTCTCATTCAAGAGGCCTCTTCAGTTCTGACTGACTGGAAACGAAAACCAGGTATTTAACCTCTGTGGGGTCCAACCAAGTCCAGTTGCCCTTGACGCAACCCTTCTTGGATAACCTTGACCAGAATGACTGAGAATCTCCACAGATGTAGACTATGAGCTCATGTAATCATAACTATTGGAAAGTCTCTTGAGGTGCCTCAACAGTCCCTCATGAGATCAAATGAAGTATTCAGAACAATGAGATACAAAGTAGTTGTAAGTTCTATTTCTATGTGTCTGTGGTCAGTGACAAGCTGTCATCTGAAAATTAAATATTATAAACACTAACCAAACACATTTAACTCTAGAGGAAAATCATCCAAAATCATGTGACACTTCCATGAACTGAAACAACCATCAGCCACAGTGTGAGTAATGTCTTTACTGAGGCAAACTGCAGTATTCTTCACACCAGCAGGGGGAAACAAACCTCAGCAAATGAAGTGAGGCTAACAACCGACACGTCCATTGACTACAGTATCAAGATAACACTGCTGATAAAGTTAAAGCTGTGTCTCTCTGACACCTCCTCTTCTCATTACTTTGTAACAGTGATGAGCTCTGGTCCACAGATGCTGATCTGAACTTCTCAAACATGATCTTTGTGGTGTTTATATTTTGTTTTCTTCATTTACCAGGCAATAAAGGTGAGTAGAAAAACAAGAAAACTCCAGAGTGAGTCAATGCAAAGTTCATGATTTCTGTATTTAAAATCTCATCTGTTTTTTTTCCACAGGTGCCTCTGACACCAAACGTGTCGACCAGACACCTCCTTACATCATTAAAAGAGCTGGTGAATCTTTTACCAGTGAGATCAAATGCTCACACAGCATAACAAATTATAATGTTATTCTCTGGTACAAACAAGAAGGACAAAGAGCTCTAAAGCTTCTGGGATATGTGTTTGCAACAACTGCAACTTCTGAGGACGATGTGAAAGGAAAAATCAGCTTTGATGGAGATGGCAGAAAACAGTCAAGCCTCACTATTTCCAATCTTCTATCAAATGACAGTGGTGTGTATTTCTGTGCTGCCAGTTAGCACAGTGCTGCAGATTCTCCTCAAGTCAATACAAAAACCCTCAAGTCAATCTCAAGAGTCAGACAGACAAGATGATCAGGCTCCTGAACACCTGCAGCCTCCATCTGAACCAAGACTTTGAAGATATTATTGCCTGTTCTGACACAATTCAACCTCTTCTGAGACTACACTATTGGTGATGTTTGAAATAAAGTTTGTTTTTGCAACTGACTGTATTGTGGTTATGAACTTTTCTCATGCAGGAATGATAAAATCTTAAATAGAGTTGCACCTGCCATTTTTTTAAAAATTACTGATTAATCTACTGATTATTTTCTTGTAAACTTAAACTGCATTGAAAGAACATAAATGTTTCAAATTCAGTTTCTAGTGACACATTTTGCTGCCCATAGACCTCCACCAACACTTAACTACACTTCGAATGTCTGTGTAGATTTGTATGAGGCAGCTCACAGTACCACTTCACACAATGCATTGACACTCCCACCTGCAGCTCTTCATATCACTGTAACTATATGAGACTCAGGCAGTTTCAGTCACAACATGGACATAATCATCACTAAACAAGGCCTCCTCAGACTGTCAGTCTTTTTTCTGTGGACTTCAGGTAATTAACAATAAAATCAACTGTGGACTCTGGTTTATAAATACAAGTTTGAATGAAATGACGCACCATGACTGCTGAATATAAAGGTTTGCATGTGGTGACTCTACTGTTGAACACACAGGTCTAACTGATGGAAGTGATGTTAATCAGATCCCAACACTGTGGATAAAACAGGGTGAAAATGCAACAATACACTGCAGCCAAACCAAGGGTGCAGGCTACATCCAGATGTACTGGTACAGACAGCTGCCTGGAGAAACTATGAAACAAATTGTGTTCACAACATCCGCCACGTAAGAATGATCACGACTTTGGAGATTTCAGCAAAGAGAAATTTTCAGCCACTAAACCTGATGCTGAGACTGGGACATTCACAGTGAAGAATGAGCCCGGCGATAAAGGCTTGTACTTCTGTGCTGTAAGTGGTGATACAGACACATGGAGAGCTTGAACAAAACCCTGCGTATAAATGTTTGCAAACTATTAACTTCTATGTTCTAGGGGACCTCGGTAATTACAGATTCTCATAGTTACACTTTGATCACACACACCACATAATAATGATACTCCACCTGCAGCTCTTCATATCTCTGTAACTGGTTAATCATTTATGTGTGTAATTTGACGCTCTGGAATATGGACATTATCAAACATGGTCTCGCCAGCTTTTTTCCATTTCGCCTGGAACAGCGTAAAGTTTTCTCAGCCACCAAACCTGATGACATCGACATTCACAGGAAGAACGGATCCAGAAGATAAGTGATTGTATTTGTGCTGGATTCAGCCCATTGGTGCGGCACAGCGACTGGCAGACAACATTCTTCACACCAGCAGGGGGAAACAAACTCAACAAATGAAGTGAGGCTAACAACCCACGTCCATTTTGACTACAGAACAAGATAACACTGCTGATAGTTAAAGCCAGGCCCTGACACCTCCTCTTCTACGGTTTGTAACAGTGATGAGCCCTGGGTCCGAATCAACACGCCTGAAAGGAAAGCTGATGGTGGTGAGTCTACTATCTGAACTTCTCAAACATGATCTTCTATGGTGTTTGAGATTGCTTTTCTTCATTTCACAGGCAATAAAGGTGAGTAGAATAACAAGAAAACTCAGAGTGAGTCAATGCAAAGTTCAAGATTTCTGTATTTAAAATCTCATCTGTTGTTTTTTTCCACAGGTGCCTCTGACACCAAAACGGCTCGACCAGACACCTCCTACATCATTAAGAAAATTGGTGAATCTGTTGACAGTGAGGATCAAATGTTCACACAGCATAACAACCGCGATGTGATTCTTTGGTACAAAACAAGACAAACATGGTTTAAAGCTTCTGGATACCTAAATCTGACAACCCAAATCCTGAGGATTTATGTGAAAGGAAAATCAGTCAAGGGAGATGGCAGAAAACAATCAAGTCTCACAATTCCAATCTTCTGCTGGGAATGATGGTGGTGTATTTCTGTGCTGCCAGATACCACAGTAATGCAGACTCCACTGTCAATACAAAAACCTCAAGTCAATAGATGATCAGGCCTGAACACCTGCAGCCTCCATCTGAACCAAGACTTTGAAGATGTTATTCTGTTCTGATGGCCACTTTTCTGACCCTCTGACACTACACTATCTGTGAAATAAAGTTTGTTTTTGCAGTGGACTGAGTCATCATTGGGCTATAAAATTGTGAAAATGTGTGTCATAAGTCTCAGAGTCTAAGGATGTCTTCAATGTCTCATTTCATCTAAAGAAACAGATTAATGTCATAGAGGACTAAAAACAAATATTCACATTTGTGAAACTGAAAGTGGGTGTGTTTTGCTGCATTTGTTTGAAATGATCAAAGAAGGCAAATTAATTTCCTGTCAATCAATAAGTGATGTGGACTAATTGCTGCACATCTGATAATAAAGCTGTGTGAACTAACAAGAGTCTCAGACTTGACATTGTCTCTCAGTGCAGTCTGTTTCAGGTGTAATCTAGTGACTGAGAAAAAAAATCCCCAGAGAAACGGTGATCTGATTTGATCACATTTTTATAATTTTTCTGCAAAGTACAGGATGATCGCTCATCTGCTGTTCTGAGAAGGTTTTAAACGCGATATCACAGTTATTACCGTAGCATCAAATCTGCCTTTCCTCATAGCCTGCTGTATTGTTACTCATCTAGCGGCGTATTCTACTAGAGAGTATTGTCCTGTAGGGGACCTCCTTTACCGTTTTATCACTTCAAATGTCTGTGTAGATTTGTAGGAGGCAGCTCACAGGGATCACTTCTGCTGACAATGCAATGACATCCCACCTGCAGCCTTCATCACTGTAACTATATGAGACTCATTCAGTCAGAATGGATATCATCATTAATACTAAAACAAGGACTCTCACCGTCAGTCTTTTGCTGTGGATCAGGTAATTAACAATCAAATCAACGTCTGTGGCCTCTGGTTTACATTTCAAGATTTTGGTGGTAATATCAGAGAGTATTATAAGGAATTTAAAAAATCTGCTGCTGTAATATTTACTGCTGTACACAGGTTTTATTGCCGGGAGTGATGTCACCCAGACACCCATACTGTGGATAAAACAGGTGAAAATGCAGCAATGAACTGCAGCCATACTAAGGGTGATTTATATCCAGATGTACTGGTACAGACAGCTGCCTGGAGAAACAATGAAATCCACTGTGTCTACAACAACAGCTAAAAACGACTTTGAGATTTCAGCAAAGAAATTCTCAGCCACTAAACCTGATGCTAAGAGTGGAATATCTGCAGTGAAGAATTTGTTAGAGGATACAGGCTTCAGGCTTGTGCTGTAAGTGAACACAGATACAGACATGTGAGCTTTCTGAACAAAACCCCAGTGCACAGTTCCCATGACAGTCACCAAAACTAATTATCTCATGTACAGTAGGGGACCTCAAGTACCACACATTCTCACAGTTACACTTTGATCACACACCACACAATATATGATATTCTTACCTGCAGCTCTTCATATCTGATATAGTAGCTAACAGGATCAGTGAACGTTACACAAGATTTTGACACACCCACCTGCAGCCCTTCATATATCTGTGACTACACTGACATTTGAGGCTCTAACCTTCAGAAGATGGATATTATCAATCCTGAGCTCATCTTACTTTTAATTCTGTTTTGGACAACAGGTAAAGTAGAGGGAAAAACATCTCACTGTATTACTGCAACTATTATTATTTCAGAGATGACAGCAGAAGATGACAATTTAAAAGTGGTCAAAAATTTCATGTGGTAACCTTTAATGTTACACACACAGGTCTAACTGATGGAGGTGATGTCACCCAGCCCTCAATACTGTGGAAGGAAAAGGGTGACAATGCAACCATACAATGCAATGCAAATACAATGTACTGCTCCAGACAGATGCCAGGAGAAAGAGTGAAACTAATTGTGCATACAGAACTTGGCAAAGAAGATCATGACTTTGGAGATTACAGCACACAGAAATTTTCAGCCACCAAACCTGATGCTCACAGTGGGACGCTCACAGTGAAGAATCTGGTGCCGGAGGACAAAGGCTTGTATTTCTGTGCTGTGTGTCAGGGACCACAGTGGCACAGCTACATTGCAATACTGCTCAAAAACCCCTGTAACCGAGCTTCTCTTAATCCTGTCTTGGATGTTAACATCGTGCAACACTGCAAAACTTCAGTTGGTGAAATCTTTTTCAAGCATCATAACAAATTATTCTTTTTACCAATTGCCAACTAGGACATCTGGGCTAAGCTGTTATTATTCATGACAAAGAGGCATGTTTGCACCCTCCACATGAATATGATTTTATATTCATTGTCAGGTGCCTGATTAACAAAAGTAGAACAATGCCTAAAAAGAAAATGGATAAATAATGTAAAGAGAGATCTAAATGTGTCTGTGTAACATATATCAGTAAAGGACATCACTGAAGGACTCCCACAAACTGCTGCACTGAACTGAAATTAATACCAGAAGCAGAAGTTTTTTGTAATTTCTGTAGGAAAAAAAAACTTTCCCTCTGAAAGCACAGACTGTATTTTTCACACCTGCAGGGGGAGACAAACTTCTGCGAATAGAATGAGTTTTAACAACTTGTGCACTCCCTAAGATAAGAGTGTCACAGTGCTCTGAAGTGAAGAGCTGTGATGTAGATGTCTGACACCTCCCCTGTTTGTTATCTTGTAACAGTGATGTGCTCTCATCCACAGGAGCTGACCTGAAAGGAACAGAAGGCTGGTAATAGAGTCTCTCTAAATGTGTTTAACATGATCCTCATGGTCTTCATATTTTGTTTCCTTCATCTGCCAGAGAATAAGGGTGAGTATTACGAGCAGAAGAAGATGCTGTGCACAGATAATAATTTCAGTATTTAAAATCTCATCAATTTTTTTGTTTTCTTTCCGCAGGTGCCTCTGACACCAAACGTGTTGACCAGACACCTCCTTACATCATTAAGAGAGCTGGTGAATCTGTTGACAGTGAGATCAAGTGTGCACACAGCATAAAAAATTATGATCGAATTCTCTGGTACAAACAAGATGAACACAAAGCCTTCAAGTATCTGGGATATCTAAATCTGAACAACCCATTTCCTGAGCATGACGTGAAAGGAAAAATCAGCTTTGATGGAGATGGCAGCAAACAGTCAGACCTCACTATTTCCAATCTTTCATCAAGTGACAGTGGTGTGTATTTCTGTGCTGCCAGTTAGCACAGTGCTGCAGATTCCCCTCAAGTCAAGACAAAAACCCTCAAGTCAATACCAAGAGTCAGACAGACAAGATGATCAGGCTCCTGAACACCTGCAGCCTCCATCTGAACCAAGACTTTGAAGATATTATCTCTTGTTTTGACACATTTTTGACCCTGTCTGAGGTCATGATGTAGGCCCACAGTTCAACAATATGTAGTCACTGTAATTCTTGGATGTGCAGATCATACTGTTTGGACTGATAAAAGCCAGACACTCAATATCACTCTGCTTCCTACAGTCTGTTTTAGGTCTACCTTCTGATACAGAAACATGTGAAGACTCTCTCTTTTACTCACATTCTAGTGCTGTCTAGTCTCTCTGATACCTTCTATCTTCTATTTTAAGATCATCACAAAATACATCAGATAATAAAATCTGTCTCTCTCAGCCTTGTCAGTGTTACTGACCTGAGTTACAAGTGTTGTTTAGGGTAGTAATGAACTGTAGGGGGACCTACAGTATCAGTTATGTACACACTGACAGGTAATTTGAATACGGTGACACTCCCACTTTCAACTCATGTCTCTGTAACCATATGAGACTCAGGTAGTTTCTATCTTAACAGAACATGGATATCATCATCACTAAACAAAGCCTCCTCATACTGTCAGTCTTTCTTCTATGGACTACAGGTAATTAGTAAAAAAAATTAACTGTTTAATATTACAAGTTTACATTAGATTACTATTACTATTTCATGTGTTTTTCATTATAGTTGTTAGTTCTTTTATTGCAAATGTTTCTTGGATAACAACCAAATCCAAAATGTTTTCAAGTGGTAACTTTAATTGTTAAACGCACAGGTCTAATTGATGGGAGTGATGTCAACCAGACACCCATACTGTGGATAAAACAGAGTGACAATGCAACAATACACTGCAGCCACTCCAAAGAACTGATAAACGATGTACAGGATAGCCGCCTGGAGAAACAATGAAACTAATTCAGTTCATAACAACAGCCAAAACTACTTTTGGAGATTTCAGCAAAGACAAATTTTCAGCCACTAAGCCTGATGTTGAGACTGGGACATCTACAGTGAATCCAGTGCCAGAGGATAAAGGATTGTATTTCTGTGCTGTGAGTCAACACAGTGATACAGACACATGTGAGAGGTGAACAAAAACCCCAGTGCATTGTTTGAACAACTGTTACCAAATATCTCATGTACTGTAGGGGGACCTCAGGTACCACAAACACTCCAAGTTACATTCTCGTACACCATGAGGCTAGACATCACACACGTCACACCCTGCAGTGACACTCCCACCCACAACTCTGTATATTTCTGTAACTACACTGACAGTGATGCATGAGACTGTGACTTTGATAACATGGATGTGGATAAAACATGGTTGTTTGTGCTTTTGATATTTTGCCGGATGAAAGGTGAATTGCAGTAAGAAATTGCTGCTTTACAGAGTTAACCTTTTATTTTAAGGATGAGAGCAGAGGGTGACATTGGTTTTTAAAGTGGTTTACTTTAGATTTTTCACTATTAATCTAATTGTTATACACACAGGTCTTATTGATGGGAGTGATGTCACCCAGACACCCATACTGTGGAGAAAACAGGGTGACAATGCAACAATACAATGCAGCCACACCAAGAGTGTTGACTACAACCAGATGTACTGGTACAGACAGCTGCCTTATAGTCAATGAAAACTAATTAAATTAGCCAAAAAACACTTTGAGATTTCAGCAAAGATAAAATTTTCAGCCACTAAGCCTGATGTTGACTGGGATATCTACAGTGAAGAATCTATGCTAGAGGATAAAGGTCAGATTTGTGCTGTAAGTGAACACAGTACTACAGACACATGTGAGAGCTGAACAAAAACCCCAGTGCACTGTTTGAACAACTGTTAATAAAACCTTTAACCTCCTGAACAGTAGGGGGACCTCGAGTATAATCACAGAGCATTTTCCAGCAGTGACACCGATCTGCAACTCCTTCATCTTCTGTTACAACATCACCCTCCCATCACAGACTGACAGGATCGGTCTCTAAGTTCATTACCAGTTAATACCGCCGATTCTCAGCTGGTCTGATCAAACTCTCTGCAGCTCTGCTCTGTGTAGTAGGTACTGTACATTATGATGCTGATGACTGAGAGATCTCTTTGACCATCTTGTAGCAGACTGATAAATTCATTGTAATGATTTAATTATAGATCATTCTGTCTGCATAACAAAGCAGAGTCACTGCTGGTTAGCGTTGTTGTTCTTTTTTCACCCTTGCAGGTCTAGGTGATGGGAGTGATGTCACCCAAACCCCTCTGTTGTGGAAGAACGAGGGTCAGTCTGCTACAATAGACTGCAGTCACAACTAAGGATGCTACTTTTTTCCAAATGTACTGGTACAGACAGCTGCCTGGGGAGATGATGAAGCAAATTGTTTTCACAACTACAACTCCACCACATAAATATGAGAGTGGCTTTAGTGAGGACAAATTTCCAGCAAGAACGACAGCCAGACTGGATCTTTGACTGTGGAGAAGCTGCTGCATAATGACAGTGGAGTGTATTTCTGTGCTGTGAGTAAACACAGTGATACAGGTGACTTAGACAGCTGTACAAATACCCAACTGTCGGTGTCACAGTGAATAGAAGATAAGGGTCTCTTTGATGGAGCTCTAGACTGAGAATTTTTAATTGCCATTTTGGATGTCATTCAGAATCACTTTTAATGTGTTTTTGAGTGTTGTGTTATGTTCAAAACGTCCTTTTACAGCAGTGATAATTCTACAATAAACATGAAATGACGGGCAATAACTACAGAAATTGTAACATCATATGTACTCTGACACAGTTACAGAGTTACTGTTTGATTTTGTTATATTGTTAATTATTTTCCTGTTGTTTTTATACAGGATAAATTCTATTTTCATCCATATTTTAATTCCATTAACATTTTCCTTCCTAATTTTGGCAGTAAAGTGAGAGTGCTGTATAAGCTCAATGTTATTTACATGAAAGCACTTTGACCATGGAAACAGTGGTTTGACAAAACAACCTGAACGCACCCAGCACTGATAACATTCTCATAAATCAAACGACTAAAAAATTCAATTGCTTCCATTAAACTCAATCAGAAACTGAGGACTGCAGTGACAAACAATGTATTATACTCCTTGTGTTGTTATACCAGGGTTTCAGGGGTCATTTCAGGTCGTTGTTATTTAGTTTCTCTTCATAAGGTGGCAGTACAGTACATCTGTAGTGTGTAGTGGCAGGTCAGGAAGAGGATGATGATGATTGTGACACCACCCACTGAAAAAACAGTTGCTTTTCCTGATGGGACGGGTCACCAAGAAACAGAGGAGTGAATATTCAGTACAACTGCATATGATGAAAACACAGCACCAATAACAGGAATGTTCTTAAAGTCAGTCATGGAAGACGACAAGATGATCATTGTCCTCTGTATAACCTTTAATGGTCTCAGGTAATGCAACAATTCTGTTCACTGGTTTTTATCTAAAGGATTCATCATGTTCCATGATTGTATAGTGTTGTGTTTCTTTCCACAGGTTCATCTCTCAGTGACAAAGTCCAACAGACTCCATCTGATATCTACAAAAATCCAGGACAAACAGCCAAAATCAGATGTTCACACAATATTCAAAGCTATGATCAAATCCTCTGGTACAAACAATCAAAGGATAAAAAACTACAGCTCCTGGGATACAGAAATACCTCGAAAGCCTGGAGCGCATGTGAAGATTGAAGGGAGTGCAGATAAAGGCTGACCCGGGCATGCACAATTGAAGGACCTGAGGCCTGAACAAATGGGTAGTACTTCTGTGCTGCTCGTTACCACAGTGCTACATATCACTGCTCCTCAGTACAAAAACCTCACCATCATGTTTTTTTCTTTGCACCTGTATTTGTTCCTCAGTGTATCATTACTTTATACTGAACCAGTGGTGTGTAGTGGTAGTACAAACATCATCATTACAGTTTTTAGAAGAGGAGGATGCACAATGACAACACCCACATGATGAATTGGGAGGGTCTACTCAAGAACAAGGTTGGAAACACTCAGTGTAACTGCTTCTTTCATTGCAGAAACAAAATGATGATTTCCTTGAAATAACCAAATACTCAGAAAACACAAAATGATCATCCTATTTTCTTTCTTCTTCAGCATGACTTTGAACACTGTTCTGGTTGTAGGTACTATCATGAAAATTATTGTACTTTTTTTCCCTAAATGTTGACAAAATCGGTTTATAGATTTTTGCGTGTACAGCCAGTCTCCTTAGTGCTGTTATTTGAGTCTGACTTTACATTATTTTACATTTTTTATTATTCACTTTTTCAATTTACCAGTGTTAATGCTCATTGTATTTTGTCTGGTGTTTCTATGATCCCTTTACCACAGGTTCCTCTCTCAGTGACCAAGTCCACCAGACTCCAGCTGACATGTACAAGAAACCAGGAGAAAGAGCCACAATCAACTGTTCACACAGTATTGACAACTATGAACAAATCCTCTGGTACAAACAATTAAAGAACAGAGAGCTACAGTTCTTGGGATAAGGAAGACAATGAAACCCAGAAAAGGGACTGAATGTGAGCATTGAAGGGAGTGCAGATAAAGGCCAGACCAGCACATTAACAATTGAGAGACTCAGCCTGAGCAGCAGTGCAGTGTACTTGTGCTGCTCGTTACCACAGTGCTACATATCACTGCTCCTCAGTGCAAAAACCCACCATCATGTTTTTTCATCTCTGTATTCCTTCATCTCATTAGGTGGCAGTATATCATTACTCAGACTCAGGTTACAATGTTAAGGGGAGGACGACACACTGTAACATCATCCACCTAATGACTTCCGCGTTGGTTTGCTGATTGGACAGATTGTACCAAAGAGGAGGTTGAAATAACGGTATAACTGCTGATACATCAGCGAAACATAAACATCTATTCAAGATCATGAAACACCTAGAGAAACAAATGACTTCTCTTTATTACTAATCATTACTTCAAACACTGTTCTGGTTTTAGTACATTATCAAATTATTTTGAGAACTTTCTTTTTAAAGTTTAGAAAATATGTTTATACATGTGAACAGTCAGTCCTTTATACTGCTGCTATTTCAGCCGTGTGTTTCTAGAGTTTTTAATGTTTTCTGTCTCGCTTATCAATTCATCAGTGCTTAAACTCGCGTTGTAATTTGTCTGGCGCCGAGCCCATTATGGCAGTTTTGTCAGTGACAAAGTCCAACAGACCCAACTGACATTCACAAGAAACAAGGAAACAGCCAAAATCTACTGTTCAACAGTTATGATAATCAACCCAAATCCTCTGGTACAGCGTCGACAGAGAACTGCCAGTCTTGGATACATGTTAACAATCCCAGGAAACCTGAGCCTGGCGGATGTAAGATAGAAGGTAAGCAAAGGCCAGAACTGCACATTAACAATTACGGACCTTAGCCTGAATAACAGTGCAGTACTTCAGGCTGCTAGTTACCACAGTGCTATATATCACTGCTCCCTCAGTACAAACCCGCCTATTCATCTCACAGATTAAACTCACAGCTTCTGCACCTGAATAAAACGACGACCATCGTTGGTCTCCTCATCTGATCTAGATTGTGAGATTATAATGGAGGTTCTTTCTGTGGAGCAATGCTGTTTAACGTCACACCTCTCATTATAAACAGCAGCCTCAGACATTCAGTATGTCTGCTGTGGCTGTGTCTCATTTCATCAGAATCATTATGATGACACAAATGTAACTTTGTCATTATTGTTTATTTAATCCATGAGAGTTGAACTTGTAAAAAACAAATATATTATACTCTCCTGTGTTGTTATACCAGGGTTTCAGGTGTCATTTCGAGGGTCGCTATATTTAGTTTTCCTCTTCATAAGGTGGCAGCATAGCAGCATCCGTAGTGTAGTGGCAGGTCAGAAGATATGATGATGATTGTGGACATCCACCCACTGAAAAACCGTTTCTTTCCTGATAACGGGTCAACAAGAAACAGAGGACTGAATATTCAGCATAACCGTATATGGCGAAAACACAGCACCAATAATAGAATGTTCTTTAAAGTCAGTCATGGAAGACGTTGGCATTAATTATTGTCCCCTGTATAACCTTTTAATATCATACTGGTCTCAGGTAATGCAACAATTCTGTTCACTGGTTTTTATCTAAAAGGAGGATTCAGCCTCATGTTCCATGATTGTATATTGTTGTGTTTTTCCCACAGGTTCATCTCTCAGTGACAAAGTCCAACAGACTCCATCTGATATCTACAAAAATCCAGGACAAACAGCCAAAATCAGATGTTTACACACTATTCAAAGCTATAACCAAATCCTCAGGTACAAACAATCAAAGGATAAAACACTACAGCTCCTGGGATACATGTACGCAACTCCAAACCTAGAGCCTGGAGTGAATGTAAAGATTGAAGGGAGTGCAGATAAGGACCAGAATTGCACATTAACAATTGATGGACTCAGCCTGAGCAGCAGTGCAGTGTACTTCTGTGCTGCTAGTTACCACAGTGCTACATATCACTGCTCCTCAGTACAAAAACCTCACTGCCACATTTTTAATCAGTTCACAGCTCCTTACACTTGTGCTCCCTCCTCTCATTAGGTGGCAGTATATCACTGCACTACACGCTGGTTTTAACGTTAGAGGAAGAGGACATTATATGACACCACCCACCTACAGAGCTCATGTTTATTTTATAGGAGAGTTTTACCGTAGCAGGGCCAGCATCAGCGGTTACGCTTGAAGAAAATAGGATGATTCATAGTAACAAGATTTAACCAAACATTTAACCAAACACAAAATGATGCTCCTATTTTCTTTTCTCATAATTATGACTTTGAACACTGATCTGGTTTCAGGTAATGCCATTATAATTTGAGCTAAAGCTGTAAGAAAATCTGTTTGTAGATTTGTGTGTGTACAGTCAGTCTCCTATACTGCTGCTATTTCAGCTGTGTTTTTAGAGTTTCTAATGTTTTATGTGACTCAGTTTTTCAATTCATCAGTGTTGAAGCTCATGCTGTAATTTGCCTGGTGCTTTGTTTATCGCCCATGGTCGGTCACGACAAAGTCCAACAGACTCCAGCTGACATTCAGACGAAACAAGGACAAACAGCCAAAATCTACTGTTCACACAATGACAACAGCTATAACCAAATCCTCTGGTACAAGCAGTCAAACAGAGAACTACAGTTCCTGGGATACATGACAGTAACTACAGGAAAACCAGAGACTGGAGTGGATGTAAGATAGAAGGGGTGGCAGCTAGAACTGCACATTAACAATTGATGGACCCAGCCCGAATAACAGTGCAGTGTACTTCAGCCAAGGTTACCATAGTGCTACATATCGCTCCTCAGCACAAAAACCTGTCTATCTATCTCTGTATTAAACTCACAACTTACACCTGGAATAAACCATTTTAACTAATGTTAATCTCATCTGATTCAGACTAGAGATTAATGGAGGTTCTTTCTGTGGAGTAATGCTGTTTAACATCACACCCCATTATAGCAGCAGCCTCAGATATCTAGTATGTCTGCTGTGGCTGTGTTCCTCATTTCATCAGAATCATTATGATGACACAAATGTAATTTTTGTCATTGTTTATTTAATCCATGAGAGTTGAACTTAAAAACAAATACATTAGGGACTCCTACTGTAAGAAGTACCAGGGTTTCAGGGTCATTTCAGGTCGCTATTTAGTTTCTCTTCATAAGGTGGTACAGTACATCTAGTGAGGTTACGCACTGGAACGAAGCATAACAA
>BRZM01005902.1:0-14216 GCA_033238685.1 Lates japonicus | reverse complement strand
GACAACAAGCTTCAGAACAAGTGCGGGTGTGTGCCAACTAGGGCAGGTGTACATCAGATAAGCTCCTGCTCCAGGATATTTATTCATTTATTTAGCTATTTAGCTATTTGCTTCCTTTATGTCACACTCTGAGGTTAATGTCTTACTGACAAATTTCAATGTTGAGAGAGCATGAGTGTTTATTTCAGACATCTCCAAAAACAATGTGACTTTGGTCCAAATTATCAGTTTTTGCAATTTTCACTCATCCGTGATGGATCCTGTGCCTTGACAATGGAGATGAACCGCATCTTACCTCAGCAAGAGAGGAAACACAACCACAAACTGACGTGTATGGATTACTGTAAATAACGCAAGCTGTGGTATGTTAAACGCTGCCATATGTGTTCCTTGGCTAAATGATCATAAAATAAGGATAAAAAGAAGTGAAGAATGGATGAGTGATGAAGTGTGAGAAGTAGCTTTGTAGGAGGTAGTTCTCAATTGGCTTGTTAGCGTTTCTTGCCCATTTTCTTGCATTAACTGAAGTAGATGCTCACGTTCAACTTGAGAGCTTTAGCCATGGCACTATAATGCAGTCTGGCACTGGAGTGAAGCACAAGCAAATCACAATTTTAGGAAAAAGTACAATAAAATCAAAACTAAGAGTTAAAAAGTCCAGCAATGAAAACCTTCCAGGATGTGCTGCTGCTTGCAAGAGAACAATGCAAGCAGACACTGCCAACCTTTGAGCTCAACAGTCTCCAGTGAGGATCTGAACACCGATGAGGAGAAACTGACACATTCCACAACAGTACATAATCTTTAACTGTTACAGACAAAACCTGGATCCTAAACAATCATGTTCACAGTCAGTGCAAAATATTCTTTAAGAAGACAGCGGGTCATCTAAATATTAATGCACTAAAAATACATATTGTACATCAATGACTGTCAACAGCAAATAAAAATAGGATTATGTCTCTGCATCCCAAAAAAGTGAAGCAACAAAACAGCAACTAAGGAAATTATTAATCTTGCTTCTGATCACATCTTTATAATCCAATTTTCATCTGTATTTTTTTTCTAAACTAATTTTTAATATGATTCTCACTAGTTTTTTACATTCAAAAACCCAATAAATTCACATTTAAAATAGTAAACAAAGCTCTATCAATTCTATACCATGGAGGTCGAAACAGTTTATTTGCACAAACACAGAACTGAGAGCAGCACTTATGCTTCTTCTTCTTCCCCCCACCCCCCAACATAATAGGATTATTGTGATTTGCAGACCCACCAAGTTGGTCCAGGACCATTTGAATTAGTTTTAGTTCCTTTAGGTAGACACATTTTAGTTATATTACATAATTTGAGTTGCTCTTGAATAAAAACATTCTTTGCTTCATAAAGAAACAAACACACAAACTGTGATATAACTCCAGACATTTGAAGACAAATGTGTTGAGAAACTTAAAAGAAATATATTCTCCTTTGTCCTCTGTTCTGATTTAGTACACTGTATAATCAACACAATTTACTGTTGCTGCTACTGCTGGATGTAAGTTGAAACTGTGTAAACCCCAACAAGCCTGACTTCAATTAAAATCATTAATCTATCTTTGCCTCCTCACCTGGATGTGTAATTCTCCTCACGGCCACACGGTGTCTCACCAGTATTACCATACCAATTCCATTCACATTACCATAATGTCTTCATTCAACATTCACGGGGCTTATGAAACAGTTGTAAATACACCTATAAAGAGGCTTGGGCCGAGTGGAAGGACAAACACGTCTTTTAATTGCTTTAACTGGTCCCTGGTTATGGGAATGGAGCTATGACGTGAAACAGACAACCACAGGTCTGATAAGTGAAGTTTCATGGTCGTGATTGAGATGAAGTAGGCTCACAACATATAAGGGTATAGCATAACTAATGTCCCAAATGTAAAGACAGCTCTTACCCTCCTGCCCTTAGGCCCAGCAATGCCTGGGGTACCCCTTTGCCCCTGTGGACCCTGTGAGAAAAAACAAAAACAAGACAGACTGAAGATTGGAATAGGGAAGGAGAAGTTAGTATGGAGGAAGGTTTTCATAGTGTTTCCCTGACATGATGCAGTGATACCAACTGTATGTAAATAGGGCAAAACCTCCCTATCCATCATTTAACCCACATCAACACCAGTCAAATAGACCTAACAGATATACTTAACGGGCTTCGGCAGAACTACTGAACAATCAGCCAGTTAAGACATACTGTTTACACAGGTCTAGACTAAACTGTGGGAAACAGGAAAACTGATGTATCAAATCACCCTCTTAAATTTTACATGTTTACAGAAACCAAGAATATGTTCATCCAACTCAGTTTAAGAAGTTTCCAAGTTGATCTAGCTATTTATGCGTTTATAATATCCAGCCAAGACACTGAGTAAGAAGATGAGAGTCAATGCATCCAAGCTTCTCAGTCCATTAAGTACTAATGTGTGTATGACTCAATCCAATATAAAGACGGAGCAAAAAAAAAAAGCAAAAACTCAGCAAAAGAAGTTAATGAAAATAATATATGCATGGAGGTGAAGTAGAGAAAAGTGAAGAAGTTTATGTTTCCAGCACATGCAATAAATGCAAATTTGTTAACATGCAAACATCCCATGATAAAAAATCTCTATTTTGCATGACATAGCAGTGACGAGGGCATGACACTTACAGGTGGGCCTTGCAGGCCGATGTCCCCTGGAATTCCTGGCAGTCCTGGATAGCCCTTATACCAACACAGAAAAAATAAACAGTATAGAAAGGTGGAGGAGAAACCATGTCACTGTTTAATAGCATTTGCCAAATGTTTTTACTATTATAAATTATTCAAGCTATGCTACGATTTTAACAATGACTAGTGTGGAGTAACAGTGCAGCAGCAGCCCAAGACTGTGCAGTAAAAGGGAGAAAATTTGGACATTTCTTTAGAACTGTGTTTCATATTAGGTTATGTTAGAATCCAGACCCTCTAGAAAAAACAGAGGTAGCTGGGTGCTATGTTTCTCATCACAGTTCTATCCACCACCCATTCTCTTCCTATAATAATCCATTAAAGAGTAATACCACAGTAACTAGAAAGGACATAAAGATTTGCCAGAAAACGCTAATCCCTGAAATCATCTTTAAACAGAAACAGAACTTTGTGAGATGATCACTGTAATCTGGAGAGTGAAGCAGCCCAAAGCCTTCACACTCAACTGCCACTCCTCACTAATGTGGCTACATTATAGCAAAAACTGGTTCACACAAATCACCATAACTCCTTACATAAGTCACAAAGCTCTCTCTCAGTCAAACACATACACACACACACACTAGCAGTGATTCAATCATTTAACTATTCAGCCAGCCAGCCACCAAATTAGTCATCCTCTCTTCCAGCCAGCCAATCAGTCAGCCTTCTAGCCAGTCTGCCAGCCAGCTAGGTCAGGACTGAGGCCCAAAGCCACAGACATAGAGTCAATCCAAAGGCCCCAGGACAGTGAAGGATGCAGGCCAGCCTCTCTCTATGGACTCATGCAGCATTACAGCAGACAGCGGAAACACTGCTGCACTGGACAGCAGCGTGTCTTGTTTCTCTGGAGGATCAACACTGTCAAAATAATTTTCCACAGTAGTGATTTGGCTCTTGATGTAAAATTAACCTACTATTAACCTGCAAATATACAAACAACTAACTGCATGAATTTAGGAAAGACAACAAAACACAATGAGTCACTTTTATGCAATAAATCCATAGTGATGTAGCAGCAAGATCTTTTCACAGCCACTGAGCTGTAAACTGGGAGTGACTGACACTGGCTAGCTTCTGTAGTACAAAAGACTGTTGCTTCAGTTCGATCTATCACAAAATCGATTTTTAATTTGAGGTGTAGACTTTTACAACTCTTTTGGGCTTTTTGAGGTCCCATCCTGGCAGACAATAGAGACCTGACTAAGAATTTCAAAAACTGTATCAACATCACAGGCTGAAAACAAACAGAAACAAGGATTTCATGCCCCTGAGCTATTTGCTGGTCTTTTTTGTCACATAGCCTTCACCCAGTGGTTAGGAAGTTTAGGTGGGACAAAAACTTGAGTTACTAGATTTAGTCAACCAGACCAGACTGAGTGATCCAACAGAGTCACTGAACAAACTCTGGTTTTTCATCCCTATCCTCAACATAACTGCAGGAAAACAAACATGACTGAATTTTGCAAAGATTTGTATATGCAATAGTTATAACACTGAGGAGTCTGGAACCCTTTAGGTCTCTGGTGAGCCTGCTTTCATTTCCGTGAACTAAACCTTGGTGCTAAGCAGCATCTGCCAAAACTTACAGCCAAAATTGCTTGGTGTTTCAGTTTTATATTCATCATCCTTCGACATTAGTTTACTGAACAATGTATCCAAGCTCTTGTAGGCTGCTGTAACTTTGCTGATTTCTTGGAAAACCTTTTTCAATAAAAACACTATAGCTCTGGGGTTGACCAACTCTTAGACAAGAAGCAGAGCTCTGCAGTATATCCTGAGTGACTGTACTTACCCTTGGCCCCTTCTCCCCGACTGGACCTGTTGGACCCGCTGGTCCACGGTCACCCTGGGGAAAAATGTTAAGACAGAAAGAGAGAGAGCGTATCATTAAACTATGACCTGAAAACTCAACACAGAAAACCCCAACACAGCTTCACATAGATTCTCCCTAATAAAGAGCCATGTAACTGGAGAGCAGCTTCTTAAATGCAGAAGGTTAGAGTGACAGCCAGTTAAGTGGAGTTTAACGTGAGCAGGTACTTTGAAACCCAGTTGGTGGCACTCTGCATACTGTGTTAAAAGCAGAGGTAACCCCGGGTGAGCAGTAAACCTGCCTAGATCTCCACTCTAACCCCTCTAACACTTGTGTCACTGATGTTTTAATCCTCCTTGAACCTTGTAACTTTCATGACTGTACAAGTACCTTTCCAATTCTTGTTGCACTTCTATCAAACAGTGAGCAGAATAGTTTTAAGGTGCTGTATTGGAAACTTAAGTCTAAATCAGAGGTTGGTACAGAATTAAAGATATATATAATGTGAAAGGAATTTGTGGGCTGTCAGGGTATGGCTGGTGCTGACAGATTGAACCAGAAGGAAGATTTTGTGTGAGAAGGCGGAGGACAAGCGAGAGTCTGACAAGCAGAAAGCTTCCCATCACAGGAACATGTTCTGACACAGAGTGGGCTTCTGGATAGGAAGGAAAGAGGTGTTTTTTGGAGGTCTGTCAATAATCAACAGCCAGACTGCGAGTAAAATCATCTCACTTATGCAGTAAGGCTGCAGAGTTGCTTGTAACATTTTCTTTAAAGTTGAGAGGTAATGGGGGCCAAACATGGAGAAAGCCTCAGGGCCTCTGGAGATTGCATCAGGAGTATTTTTACATAATTTTAACTAGTGTGGTGCCGTCCCCTTCCATATGTTTTATGAGTGCACACGCATTTGAAAGGGCAATAGTATCATATATATGTCAGCACAGCACATGTCTAATGACACCAATCAGAAACAAACATACTCTGAGGTTTCTGACATAAAGTGATGGGCCTATCAAAAGAGGTTTGTTCAAGTTAAACTGAAAGTTTCTTCTGAATTAACCTTGAAATGTCTTGTTTCAGCAGAGGGGCGGAGGGCTGAGGGGCACTAATGGTGAAAATATTGACAGTTTTGACAATATTGTAATTGATGTGGATGTAAGAGTGTTGAGTGTTTATCAAAGCATGTGTTCTGGGCCCTCTGGGGCCTCAAGCCATGGCTGCTCACCACAGCCCTAATTACAGGGGTCTGCTGCTGACAAGCAACCAGCTGATGCTGACTGACAGCCTAATGACAGAGAAACACACCCCTTACCTTTTCACCGGGAACTCCCATCACACCAGCTATCCCAATCAGGCCTACTGGACCCTGGAAAGGAGAGAAGTGGAGAGAAAGAAATAGTGTTCAACACAAACACATCACAAGAAAGTATGTCAGTGTGAGGACCTGATCTTCATTCATCTAAGGGTTATTTTCCAATCTGTTATGACACCTGGAATGCAAGAGGTCATAGATTACAGTGTGATGCTTACGTAAGAAAAAAGGAGGGTCTGCTGACTTGAGGAGAAACCTGTATGTTGACTTCTGAATTCCAGGCACTCTTAAATTTAATTCCATTTCAATTTTTGATTTTACCAGTGCTACTTGCAAAAAAACAGAGATTTACATCTTGATTTTCCATTTAGGAAAAACATGTTTGTGTTTCAAAGGAATTTTTCTATATTAGGAATCTTACAAAGTGTAAAATCAATTCATGCTTAAGTAAACAGTGAGACAGAGAAACAAAACAAAAGCAGATGATGCATCAGTATTTGCCAATAACCATGGCATGCTATTATGGATTACAAATCTGTTTTCGTAATCCATATGGGATTGATAATAAGGGATTATTCAACAGAAAACTACCAAAGCTAAAAAATAGGGCTACTTTTAACTTTCTAAAGCTTGTGTGAGTTGTGGAAAATAAACTATACTGTATGGCACGAAGCAATGATAACATATTTCTTGGGCACAATAGCAATGACTGGGTATCATTAGGGGCATACTAATTTCACAGCACACAGTAACTCAATACAGATGGCCCCAAAAACATACACACAACTTAGTAAAGAAGCCCTCATGAGGAAAACACTAGCTAATGTAAATATGAGAGTTATCAGAGAAGCTTAACCACTTCCAGATCAGTCGTCTGAGACAGGGGCTGTGGTTTGGAACTGTGCCAGCCTCTCCACTGGACTGGATGGAGATCCAGACCAACAGTAAGACTTACAGGTTGCTGGGAACACATTCAACCACAAAGGGCAACTGTACTCTTTCAAACCCTTCACTGTGTGTTTGTGTTGTATTTTTGTTTATTTTGTAGTGTGAGGAGTGACTAATTACACTGAGAGGACAAAAGCAACACAGTAACATGCACATATCACAAGCCTGAATTTCAGTGTTATTGTGATAATTCATGTGACTGCCTAACTGCAGACCATAGTTTCACTTCTGGCCAACCACAAAAACCAATGCGGTCAGACTGTGGCCGTCTCTGGTTGTGAGGGGCAATTTCCACCACTGTGTTTCTTCCTTGCAGAGTGATATATTCACTTAGTTAACAGGTTTCAAGGTTCTACACGACTGCTATTCTTACTTAAATCACATAATCATATAGCACACATTCTTCTTATTTAGTTTTACTTTTTCTCATCTTTTCTTGTGTCCCTCTGTGTAACTACAGAATAACAGAGAAAACAAGTGTTATGAGTGACAGATAGAAAGAAACTGAAAAGAGAAAAAGAAACTGAAAAGAGCAACAGATTGATAAAGTGAACACAACAAAGTAAAAGACAATAAACAGACTACTAAGATAAATACAATGAGATTTTGTTCCATTTGCTACTCCCTAACTGAGCTAAAAAGGCTGACAGCCTTTAAGTGTTATTCATGTATCATCATCTTAAGGCTATTATCCTGTTGGATGCAAGTAAAGCAGTTGAATGACGGATTAGTAGTAGAGTGTTTGTGAGGGGATACAGCCGGCAGGCATGGGAACAGGAGCTCTAAATTGACCTCAAATCCCTAAATTGGGCCATGAAGTGGGATGATGTGGTACCCTGTATCATTTAACAGAGGGAAAGGGTTTTAAAGAGGTTTCCATGTGACAGGGTCATGACATAGGAGTTTTTACAGTACCGCTCTGAAGGTGATCTGGTTTCTCAGACACAGCCTGGGTTACAGGTATAGTATGGATATATGTTATAGTATGGATATAACCATTAACCTTATAGTTAAGGGAAGAAATATAGCCCAAGTCACACATTGTTAAGAGTATTAAGGTTCTCCCTGACACGTGCTCCTTTCTCATTCACACATACAAGTGTACACAGGATCACTGAGATGAAAAACAAAGCACAGAGTTTGTCATGTGGACTATATTTCACAGCACACCTGCCTTTGGTAATTGAGGACTGATACATGTTTTATTAGTTGTGGACTGGAGGGTGACTTAAAAATGGAACACAGCAGCCAATCTAAATTGGCTAAAATACACTACACTGTAAAACCCTCCAGTAAAATTTTGCTTCAAACAGTTTATGGGAAGCGTCATGGTGATAAAGGAGCACTCGGTGAGGGTAGGCGGCCTAAAGCCTCCTCACATCAACCCAGGGTTAACCTGTACGAGTCAACAATAGTCTTTTTCAGTCTCTTACACATCTAATTTATCTGGAAAGTGATGTAATGGAGTTCACTAGAGCCTCCATATGTTTTAGAGTTTTTTTTTTGTCTGTGCAGCCCCATGGCTTCAAAGGCCCATCTACTCAGTAACTGCTTAATCCCTCTCATATGTGCACTGCAGCAACACAGTCCAACATGGCCCACTTGGTTGCCTCCACTACGCACAGAATGCAAATATTAACATTAAGGGGCCTCCAGGAAGGACAGACATACTTTGGATGCTCAGAGCAGTTGTGTGCGTTTGAGGATTTTACAAAGGGAAAACATGACCCAACATTTCTCCAGAGTATTTGTGTTGGATATAAAGAATTAACTGAAGCATTAAACAGAAAGACATAGATATTAAACTGTGATTTTGCAGTTAATTGTTCATTTAGAAACAATCTTAACAAAGATGTTATGGGACTAGCAAAGCTACTTAATCTACAAAGACCAACACCTTTTTGGATTTTCTACTGAAGTTATTATACATGCACATCAGTATGATTCTTGAGAAACAACAGACGTCAAACACACTTTGGCCAGCTTTGAGCCATAAACAAATGTGCAACCCAAATTAGGTCACTTCCATAGAGGATCTCTGATTGGTGTTCCTTCTGCTCTACTGTGGTGTTCTGCCAATTTCATGATGAAAACTCTGTTTGCTGGTGGGAAAGTATCCAAATTTCTCTTAACATTAAAAGTGGGTCAGAAAAACTGCAAGACGCTCCTGTAACTTCCAGTTGCCACACTGGAGGATTTCATTCACTTAAGTGTGGGAGCATTGTGTCATTATCTTAATGTAATGTGTACATTAATCTTAAAGGAAACTATTAAAACATTTAAGGACAACTAAAGCTATAAAAGCTACAGCAGAGTAGCCACATCAACACTTACAGAGGGATTTAATGAAAAGCTTCTAATCAACAGCCATCCTGTTGTGGATTAGTAATTACTAGTATTACTAAAAAAAAGTGTGAAAGCGACTTACTTGTGGTCCAATTTTTCCAACATTTCCCATATCCCCTTTTTCTCCCTGTAAGCATAAAACATCAAACAGTGTGCTGGTTAGCTTCCTGTAATTAAAGAGACCTCTGTTACCATCCTGCCCTACAACTGGCAGAGGACTCTCAGGATATTACAAGTTTAAAAAGCATGTACGATGATGGAAATAATGTTCTCTCCTAATTAAGTGCATATTTACAACACAAGTCTGGGCTTTCAAGTGGGTCAAAACATGTAAGCAAAAGACCATAATTTAGAATAACAAAATCTTGAAACACATTGATACCATGATCAAGGCAATGCATTTGTGGTGGACACAAAAGCCAGTTAATAAGATAAATACATAATAAAACAGAGTGAGGGACAGGTATGGCATGCAAGAGTTTGCTGAAGCAAAAAAAACAGATTTTTAAAAATAATCTTAACAGACAGAATAAGCCTTAAGACTGCCACTGTGTCCTAGAGATGGAGGTATTCAAGTCCGGTAATATAGGTATAGTAGATAATTCTGAAGAGAATAAACAACAGGCTCATACAGGCTCACACAGGCAGTGTTTTCATTTTTTTGAATTTCTAAACTTGTAATAATTCACCTCTACTCACCTCTAAACCCTCAGGGCCAGGTTCGCCTATATAGCCTTTCCTTCCAGGTCTCCCCTGCAAAGATAGGCAGACACACCCACACCCACACACACACACACACACCCACACACACACACACCCACACACACACACACCCACACCCACACACACACACACACACCCACACACACACACACCCACACACACACACACACCCACACACACCCACACCCACACCCACACCCCCACACCCACACCCACACCCACACACCACACACACACACCCACACACACCCACACACACACACACACACACACACACACACACACACACACACACACACACACACACACACACATATTAAGTAATAATCAAGATAGAAGCCTATAATAATGGTTTATTCTTTCCGCACTATAACCAGCTGTTTGAAAGAACATGGCAACCATATTAATTCAAACCACCTGCAATATGTTCAGTAAACACTATGTGCATATGTCTCTGTGTATTTGTGTATATACAATATGTGAATCTGGGAGTTCTTGCAGTAGGGCCAGGGCTTCCAGGCGGGCCGAGTGGTCCTTCATCACCCTGCAGAACACAATACAGTTCGCCACACACTAATATGATACACACCTACAACACTCTCACATGTACACAGGTAGTCCAATAGACAAGTAATTACAACTGGCACACCAAACTACCCAGCAGGATGACCAAACAACATGAATAAAACCATACGCATTACCATTTTGTGTGGATAACTGTAGACTCAACATTAAAGATCACAATTGCTGAATTGCATTTTGCTGCTGATAACTCTTGGTAGAGCCAGATAGAGATAAATTTAAATGGGATAGTTTTGGATAACTGTGGGCAACTTTCTAATTCTCACAGGTCACAAGACAAAAATGTACTTGGTGCCCAGTATACAGAGAGCACTGAGATCCTTTAAGTCCTGTCATTTGCACGTTAGAATCACAGCAGATTGCAATTTGTGTTCCAGCACATCGCAAAGATGCTTGAACGAATGAAATGAAATTGAAATTGAGACTCATCAGACCGAGCAGTCTTCTTCCATTGCTCCAAGGTCCAGTTACAACACTCGTCTGCCTGATGCAGGCACTTTCAACAGTGGGCAGGGGTTATCTTGGACACTATGACCGGTCTGCACTGTGTGTTTCTCCCATAACCGTGATCAAAATTTAAGCCTTGCGTGTCCAACATCCTGTCAATAGTATATGGCTCGACCCTCCTTGGGCTGCTTTCTGCAGGTACTCACCACTGCTGACTCCCCACAAGCCTTGGCCCTTATCAGAGTCGCTCAAGTCATTACACCTGCTCCTTTCTCCCTCATGGAAAACACTGACTACAAGAACCAATTGCTCAAGTACCATCTCACATATCCCAGACCTTGACATGTGGCATTTCTAGGATATTATCAATGTTATTTACTTCATCTGTGAGTGGTCATAATGTTTTGCTCATCCATGTATATACAGTAATTCCCACCCTTGCATAACATCACTTCACAAAATAGGTGTTGATACCAAGTGGTAGTGGTAGTAGTATGAATTATGTGCACTAGGAGGCTGTTAAAAAAGACACTTACATTTCATTAAAACTACAGAAGTCAGTTGTAAGAGGTTTTACAGTTAACATTTGAATCACCCACTAAAATTTCTTGGTGGCCTCTAACAGTAATGCTTACAATCCAGATGAGACAATGCTGAGTTTATAAAAATATTTCATTGTGCTATATATATTAATATTGACTTCAGCTGTCAGATAAATGTAATCCTCTTTGAAAATCTAAATCCTTTGGCAGTCTTACAAATTTGAATCACTTAATCAGTTCAATAGTACAGCACTTCAGTGCTGCTTTGCTCTTAAATATCAAACTTTTAACAGATTTGTCTCTGTACTCTTCTCTGACTGAAGTGTTGTGATCCCATACCAAACTGTGTGCATGAGATGAGAGTACACTGGCCAACTTTACACCCCTGTGAGCAGTTGCCAGATCAATGCTGGAACATTCAACACAATAGAAAAGTGTGTGTATGTTGTACACTTTCCAAAGGCTTCTGTTCCTTTTTTCCAGGGCTGGAAAACTTTCAGCCTTGTTTTTATAAGCACCCAAGCACCAATGGTGAATCATGACTTCACCCAATGGAACATGCCCCGAGAGATATCGCAGAGAAAAAAACTCCCAGCTTAGTGGGAGGACTAAGCTGCAACTTAGAGATATGACTAGATGGTAAATGAGAAGCAATGTGTTAGTTAATCTTGCCTCAGACTAAAAATCCAATGGAAATCTCTGAATGAGCCAGATTTTCCACTTTTCTGTATTAGTGAGTCAAATACAGAGCTGGTGTGTAGAATGAAGTTGGGTGTTGAATCGACTCACCTGTATTCCTTTTGGCCCCTGTGGGCCTTGGGGCCCTCTGGCTCCCTGCATACCCTGAAACACAACCAAATACATTAATTCAATTGGATGAACTGAACTGATGAATAGATGGCAAGATAGAGAGAGACTGTTATACCTTTGGCCCAGGTGGACCGTTGGGCCCTGGTACTCCAATGTCACCAGGAAACCCCTGGTAAAAACAAGAGGAGAGGGACATTATTATTACAGTATATGATATCATTATTTTGTCTGTCATGAGGCACATGACTAATTGGTTGAGCTTGATCCCACATATTAACTCAACTCACTGAACCTTTGTGTACATTACAGGAGGGGTAGGATTATGCTGCATTCACAATGGCAGGTATAAAATAGGCCTATTTATGTGTTGATGTACTGCAGCAGCTCCTCTTTGCAAATCACTGATGGAAGCTTGTATAAATCTGGGGTGGTGGGGCCTTTCTGGAGTCTATAGAAAACTGATGTAAAGATAGTGATGGATTGCTGCTGAGCTGATAGAGGGTGCATACCTTCAGGCTCGCCTGCCATGACACAATTGCTCATTTCAGAAAATATGCCTGCTAGCTGTGGCCTATGTGACCTATGGTCATGTTGCACTCCTGAGAGCAGCGTGTCTCTGACATTTTCCATGCTTTTCACGTACTTTGCAGCATCAACAATGACCTCTTTGACGAAAGGTGACGTATCCTACATCCAAAGCACAGACACACTGGAGGGAGATGTCAGGACAAGGAAAGCAAGGCACGAAAGATTACGATTGTTTTTGATGCAACACATGGACGTTATAACATTTTGGGGCTAGTGAGATGACTTGATTGGTGTCTCCACTGACCACACTCAAATTCTGTTCGATCAGCGAAGTATGAACAATGACAGTGTCCCTGAGGAAAATTTCCATTCGCTTTCCTTTCTTAAATTACTTCTTATTATGATACACAATAAAATGCTGTAACCATCACATTTAAGCATCGATATTTCAACAGGACAAAAAGTTTAACGCTCCGCTGGAAGCCCCCATAGGCTGCAATCATCATTACATCCCATCACACAATGACACAATGTTGGATAGAATGAATACTGACTGACAAACTGTACATGCACACTGACTAATTTGGTGATCTCAGAGCCATCTCAGGATATGGGTCATTAAAATTAAATGAGTATGTTCAGCAAATATCATGACAATAACATGTAGTGCACTTTGCCTATTGGTTTATTATATATCTAAAATCTGAGTGATTTTTTTTTTTTTGTGAAGTGAAGGAAGGCTGATAAAATAATGACCAATGTGAAAAGACATTGCCTAGGAAGACATCATCCTCAGTGAATGTCGCTATTTGCCCGTTAAATTCAGAGATTTACAAGAGAAAATTATGGTCTAGAATTGGCAAGAGGAAAGGTCATGGAGTCACAAGAGGAATGCTTGGGTCTGTCCAAAAATCATTTGAGAAAAATGAATGTGCTCATTAAAATCCACCATAATCTGGGAAATGTTCATATTTATTTTGTATTGGTAGAATTTTGATAGAGGCGCAAGAGGAAAGGTCAGAGGATCACCAAAAACAATACAGTTCTGATGCCTTTGTATGTGAGTATATTGTTCTTCATTGTCTATAGGCAGTGCATTATAGTTCGGAGTATTTATTGTACACTGTGTTTTATATGTCTACTTTCAGTTCAGTTGGCATCCCCAGTGTGAAGCCAAAACCTGAGATATGTGCAGTGTAATGAAATCTGAGTTTTTCCAGCTACCTGTTACTTTAACCCTCACAATGACTTCCATATCTCTCTAATGTCTTTATGTGATCATAATCTTGAGTGGGAGAATCCATAAAAGAGGCCCAGCCTTGGTTCTGTGCCCACCACATTATACTCCCTGTAACAGGAAAGTAAAAATATAGCAGGATGATTATGTTTTGTAACTGTGTGTGTGTGTGT
>BRZM01005895.1:2850-23849 GCA_033238685.1 Lates japonicus | reverse complement strand
TTAAGAAGAAAGAATATCAAATAGCAATTTTTCCCCCCTGGAGCAACACACGGAATCGCTTCAACTTATAATCAGCAGATTTCTAGGATTTTGGACATTTACAGCCAGAACCGTGACGTAGAAACATTTACCAACAAACAACTCAAAGGCAAATATAGGAATAAATATAAAGTGGATAGAGATGAGCTGGGGCCGATACAGTACCCATGGACCTAGCCATCTCCTGCTTATCACAAATGTCTTGTAGATTAGGCTCAAATGCTTAGAAGATCCTGAGGTCGAGTCACTAGCAATGCCATTTATGGTGGGGTGCAGCTGGATGCTAAAATACACATGTATATACTGTACTGAGATAGCTCACAGCACTGGGTAAAGTAAATGCAGTAGTAGTAGTAGTTGTTCATCGGCAATAAAAAAGGCAACTTTTACAGATTGCAAAATTTGATCCAGTAATGACACTCTTTTGCCCCGTGAAATAGTGGTAAGTGATATTCATTTTACATTACTTGTCTCCTTCGTGGCCCTCAAATTCCCCAAATGGGACAAAAAAGTCATGAGGTCAGTCACCACTAAAAATTAGCTGTAAAACTAATAATGGCTGGTAAACTTGCACGCAGCTATAGTTATGCTATGCTTATATATTTCATATGGGATTTCTTATACCCAATAAGCCTGCAGAGGTGAATGAGAAGAAGCAGTTTGTCTTTCAGCTCAGCTAATGTGGCTGATGATTTATGTTTTGTTGCAGATAAGCGTGTCAGATCAATACAGCACACACGATGAAGTCTCTAGGAGTCAGTCATCAAAATGTCGACGTCAGGAGTCTGGGGCTCAACTGTAAATCTTCTTCTCAATGGGCGGAATCCAAGCTGCTTGTAGATTTATACTGGCTGACTTGGTTGGCCAGTGAGCATTCACAGGCTTAGTCTACTTAGTCCCTCAAATTAGGTATTCTCACAAGCCATCTATAAACCGCCTCTTTTCTGAAAGGCCAAAATCAACACTAGAGACAAAGAGGAGGACATCAGACAGACAATACCCACTTAGGCGTCAACTGCAGACACATTTTTTGCTGTTTAAAGTACATACAGAACATTGGGAGGACATTTATAGATTTAAAATATAATTATTTTGGATTGCGTTGCTAGGAAAGAAATTTCAGCTATTAAAAAAATAAAAGCTCAAATTCACAATTTAAGTTTGGATTAATTTATCCTCAATACTCCAATTTCTACCTCATATTCTCCAAGCATCAAACCGTTTTTCATATATACTACCTTACCATTAGAAGCATACTGTTTTATTGGATCCAACAGACATACAGGTGCTTCCACTCAAACCGATCTTCCTTGTACTGGGTGGAAGTTATCTGCCTACTTCACATTCAACATAGGGTTTTATATATATATATATCCCTTATCTCTTTTAGAAGGCTTCAGGCTTTTGGCAATGCAGCTTTCTTTTTCTTATGAGAAATAGATAGTCAGATGAAGTATACTATGGTGGTTATAGCAGTGTCCATGATCATTTTATCAACATGACTTGAGCTGCTTGGGTACTACAGATAAGTGCTTACATATGCCCAGTAGATGCATTTGCAATATGAAACATCAAACGCGACGTGCAGAACAAAAGTGAAGTAGCATCTGTTGTTCAGTTGCAATCACTGATCACGCCTACGGTGAGATGTACTGAGTCATAACCATCGCGCTCCTAAGTGCAATCATTTTGGGCACCAAACTAACTGAAAACTTTCATTCAGAGGCAAAATGGTCAGCAGGACATGGCCGTATTCAATCCATTATTTAACATCGCCGCAATCATTCACTTCATACCTTAGCCCTCTATTCATCCTTGTTGCACTTTGGAAAAGAAAGCCGTACACTGTTTAAGCTGGTGGCAAATACTAATATAATAAACTAATATGCATGCAGTAGTCAAACATAAAACAGCAGATACTCTCGGCTTTACATAGATGCCAAGTGATTCGACAGTAGGATGCAACCCAAAACTGGCTCAATGAAAGTAAAGAAAATGAGCACTTGGATCATGTCAAAAATCTTTTAATTACCATTACTGCCATCTACTTCCTGCATCTATCAAAGCAGCCATACTGTATCCATACCTATTACCTAAAACCATTGGGAGGGTGATGTTGTCCATGTTTTAGATGTAATTTAGAACCCAATAGGCAGCATGATTAACTGCATGTATTGCCTGGCCCTTTAGTTTCTTCCGACAAGAGGGCTCCAGCAGCCATATAGAACTATGATATACTTCTATTATAATGTACAGCATAGTAGGCAGCTAGACATATTTCTCTAACAGATTCACTAACCATAGAAACACATAGCATTCCATTTTCAGGGCTATGAAAGATATAATATATTCCATTCATTTTTAGATGAACAATCAAGGCTGATATTTTGAGTGTAAGATATTTTTTTACTAAAACAGTAGTATATTTAGAAGAGTATTTGAAATGCATACCTCTTACCAATTCCACAAAATCCTCTATATGATTAATAATAGAAATGTTTAGATATTTGTAATTTAAGAATCAGGTTAATAGATTGTTGTATTATCAGAGCCTACATGTGTCTAGGGAATACTGGCTAGTGCCACATTGCTGTTCTTAAATTTAAATTCCTATTTTGATCATCCTCTTGTGGAAGCTGGCCGTGCTGAGGACCTCATAGACTGCCAGGATTTTTCTGTACGCCTTTTACTCTTGACTGCATTAAAGCCAAGATGACAAGCTCAGTCTATTTCTTTTGTGGATATGCATCTCTGCAGCAAACAACTGTTTACAATTTCCAACTTTTCTTGGGTCCCTCATTTGGAATTTTCTCAGAGAACTTGCATTTTGGAGTGAGACTTGGGGGAGGTCTCAGTGAGCCTGGCAGGCCATCAGACCGATGAGGTCTGGTCTCAGCAGGAAGTGAGTATCTAGACTGGGGCTGGTGAACTGCCACAGGAGGACACTTTGTGGAGGCCAAGTCATGGGCACTTGTTTGGTGCAGGTCACTGGTGTAGTCAAAGCTCCTGCTCACAGGCAGCCTGTGGATGGATGGGATATATCTTGGGATTCTAGATGCTCCTAGATATTGTTGGGGCAACACTGGTATCTTCCAGTATCGCCGGCAGTCTTAGGTTATGCACTGTGGACTGGCGGATGGGTGGTAAATGCCAGTGTTGTTCTGCCAGGAGGCCCTGATAGGTTATCAGACCTCAGGATTGGGAGGGCAATACAGGTTCCTCCCCATAGTCCATTCAAATAATAGACAAGTTTCTTTCGCCGCTTGCAGGAATCTCTTGATCTGCAAGTGTTATGTGAACAGAGGGTTTAGGGCTATTTGTCGCACATAGATTTGCATGTAGGGACTGTAAAAGTAGGGTTTACTGAGGCTGCTAAGAGTCATTTTAGTGCACCATAGCTGGGTGAGAGCTGTATCAATATTTTCAAGCACCAGTCAAGTGCAGATCCTAAGCTCTCAAAGCGCAGCTTTTGTTATTTATTCTCAAACTGGGAGAGTGCAGCTGAGAGGTATAGAGTCCGGTTTGGTGACTTATGAACTGAATCCTCTGTCTTTTTGCAGATGATGTAGCTCTGTTTACAGCTGTTGTTATGACCTTTAGCACATACTGGGGCAGTTTTGTAACAGAATGTAAAGTACAGTTCTTATAGTAAAATGTAATCTTGGTTATCTACCAATAATAATACCCATATTGTTGGTCATTATACATTCACTAAAAGCCTTGGAAAGAAGTTAATCCAATATAAAATAACACTGAGATGTGACATTCACATGTGAAGACAAAATAATTAGAATGGTGGTGCAGCTTTATTATACTGTACTGTAACACTTCTTGCTTGCAAATATCTTTACATAATTAACTTCCTAACTGTAGGCAAATAACATGACTGAATGTTGATGGAGATCAAAAAGGCATTAAGAGGACATAATGTTCCAGTATTTCAAAAGACATGACAAAATCTGAACTTTTAAGACGTAATTAAAAGTGCAGTTCCAAGAGTACAGTGAGTTCAGCTTTAATGCAGTAGAAACACAAGTTTCAACATAATGACTTGGGGTGCTTTAGTGGAGAGACCTGGTGAGAGTTAACACAGGAAAGCCGCAATTAGAAGTAAAACTAAAGGGTTTGAAATGTTGTCAATTCCTACTGTTATTATGTATGTTATTGGCCCATATCAGACATATAAAAATACTTTCTTTTGCTTTTAGGGCCCATCCATCTCATTTTAGCAAAGATGGCATCATCTCTCAAACTGGAAACATTTAAATCACACGTATTGGGAGTTGGCCCTGTGTGTACCCAGGTAAATCATGTACACACAAGAGAAAGTAGTAATGTCCTAGGCAGAAGGATTTTAAATGCATGGGGCTGTACAGAACAAAGAATGAGTCAACCCATAAAAATAAAGTCATTCACTTTAACTTTTCACGTTATAACATTATACTTATCCATTTTCTTTTCTGGTGTGCTTGGCAATACCCTTCCATGGATGAGGTTCTAACTATCAAACATTTCTATAGTGAAAATGGTGAAATCAGAAAAGTTCTATTAAATCATGATAAACATTACCTCAGTGCTGAAGAATAACAGAATTATTCAAAACCCTGGTAAAGTTCACGGTAATTCTTGGCATAAAAATGTTACAAGAATGGAAAATTGACCTTAATAGTAACAGATGGAAAGAAACTCAGAAGGAACCTCCAGTGCATGGGGGCACCCAGGAAGACAGAAGCCCTTTGTAGTTGCTTACTTGCCGAAATGCCATGGGATGGAGCCTACTAAAGGAAAACTGTTCTGTACTGCATGGTGTTACTGAATGCAAACTAAGACATAATGCTATACATACACATTCAGACAAACATACACACATCACCAGGCAGACATATGCAGTCTGTCTGGACCTACAAAGGAGCCTTTGCAGGACAACACTGTTGTGAGCACTGTTCACGGACATAGAAAGTCAGAAACTTTAGAGGCATACTTTTGTTTGTCTAAAGAGTCCCTGCTTTTGATGCGGTTAGTGCGGTTGGTGGTTGGGATAGAGAGTGGAGCCGGAGGAGCTCTTTGCTGGAGAATGGGCCAGATAGGAAGAGTGGGAGGCTGGTTCCCGAGACTGACCAGCATTGTGGTCAAACTGCATCAGGCAGAATATCGGTCTGAGGCACCAGCTCAAACGCATACAGGATGGACATGACATACCTGGGAGAGAGAGACAGATGGGTGGCCAGTTCTAAATATAGTGTGGGTAGAAGTGATTTTTCTGACAATTTTTTGTGGAACTCCAGTTTGAAATTTAAGTTCAAGGACGCATTAGGTCTGCCCACCGTTTGGTACACACAAAAGCTTTGCGTGTTCAGATGTGTATGTGCATCTCGTAACCGATAGATGCCAAAGCACAGCATGTTATGTTTCAGGGCTTTACAAAACAGGTCACCACCAACAACCACCATCCTGCAAGACGGTGACAAAACTGCAGTGTAATTGCACAGTCTGTGTTCAGGCCACAACTTTATCAGCCATTCCTCGTGACTTTTACTCTTGAAATTATCTTACTTATGTTCTCAATTGGATGACAACATATTATATATGTAGTTTATGGCCTGAATGTCTTTGAGCCATAAACTACAAAAACTATTGACTACAACTAAGATCTTTGTGTATATATGTTTTAATATGAAATGTATTTGCACAAGTTTTTTTACAGAATGTATCTGATGATGTTTGGATTGGATTAAAACTGAATTTCATTGTCAAAGATCTCACTGTTTTAGACATAAAATCCCTGTTATCTGAACTTTGAAACATGGTCCCTGTTAGTCTGAGTCCTTTCACTAAGTCAGTTCCCACAATACAAGCAATTGAGATGTAAAGCCTTGGGGTGACAGACCAGTCACTTACCCGAGGTCGGCGAGGGCCATCGTGCAAAGACCAGCTGTGCCTGACACCTGTCCTAGCCAGGGTCTGTGGTGTGCTGTATGGCCGCCCATAATGCATTCTCCTCTTGTGTCCCACTCCAGCTCTGGGGTCGCCCCGCCTGTTACCAGCGTCCGGATCAAAGGTGAGGATATTATCATTGAAGTATGTCTGAAGGAATGAAGAGGTAGAGGGGTGAATCATAATAAGCGCCTTAGTCACAGCGGAACCTTCTCAAAGTGCCAGCCAGCCGAATGGTCCTATCTAAATCTTCTCTGTCCGTCATTGCTCTGTACACACTGGTGAAAGACAAGTCAATTACAGGTTTACTCTCACTCCCATCAGAAAGAGACATGACCATGTACACATTTGTGCTGTACAGGCATTGTTACAACTAAAAAAAATCAGCTTTACAAACTGCATGCAAAACGAAACTGCACTCCTCGTCTTTTAATTCAAACCTGTTATTGCTTTATTAATTTGTAGGGCAAATGTCTGCCCTTTCTTTGAACTGGTCTCTTGTCTCCCCCTGCTTGTACAACACAGTGACATCTCCCTCGGCTGCTGACAGTGACTAAGATGATGGATGAAGACTGTCCATTAAGGTGGCATTACTTTGTCTACCTGGAGTGCACTTGAGAAAGGCAGCACAGTAACCTCACTCAAACTGAAAGGCGGACAAATAAACCATCATACCTAGTACAAGTTCAGTCTTGTCATCTATTGTTTTAACAGGAGCAGAATGTGCCTACATTTTTTTTCTTTTGGGTATGTGATATCACAACACCGATTTCTTTGCATATTTCGGATCACTTACAGATATGATATGTCACTGCTGTAAAAACCTCTATCATAATCTCTTTATATATCCCACAGATTTGTCTGCAAGCTAAATTGATTCTGACTTACAGCACTCATTAGAGATCCAGCACACACTGACTCACGAAGAGGCTGTCCCACAGACAAAAGGCTGAGTGAGGTATAACTCTGTGTCTGGGTCGTCGTCGTCATCTTGGTCCAGGAACTGAACATTTGAGTCATTCACTACAGATGAAAACGTAGAATTCGTCAGTTATTTAAATTCTGCTTTTTTGTTTTCTCCACACTGTTCATTTGTGGTTTGAAAAAAAAAGCATGGATTGTGTGCTTAAGCATACATCAGGCAAATACTTGATTGATGTGAAGAGGAGGACACAAAAGAACAGTGGTTGTGCACAACAGTCAGTAGCTGCAGATATGGACTGTATTAGAAATCTGTGTTTGGCAAATTCTTCTTCTTTTCTTTGTTCTGAATTTGGACAAAATTGTCTTTCAATTGACTGAAATAAAACTGTATCTAGTATTCATGTTGGGCCTTGTGGCCAACTTGCCTCTGCCACATTCCATATCCAGGCCATTCATGCACTATCATGACACCATGCATATTGTCAAAGCTCCAGGCCTTGATTCAAAGTCCTCCTGAGGTCAATATCAGTAACACCAATATGCCATTGTTTGTCTTGTAAATCCAAGACAGAACTTCCAATTACTTGTACTTGCATGTCAAAACAAATGAAAGTATCTCATTGCCCCAGAACCTTCTTTGAAGATGTCTTTGAGCACAAAAACACATGCAGTAGCTGGAAGAAAGTAATGATGTAAAATTTAGTTGGAGAACTGCTACTTCTGTGAGGACAGAAATAAATGTCAGTCATATCGACAGGGCTGAGATGAAAGAAGGGCACGGGCCAGAGAATGTGATCCGACAGAAGATGCTATGAAAACAGCCACAAGGACTTCTGAGGGATCAAAGGCCTTGTAATTCTTAGAAAAATAAAAGGGAAAAATTTCGCTTTGAGATAAGTGGCCAAAACAAGACAGGCAATTTCAACCAGAACCAAGGGTAAAATGTGCTCAAAGTGATGCTATGGGAATGGACTGAGCCTCTTGTGCAGCGAGAGAAATCAAAAGAAAGCTGATATGGAGGCAGCAGCAGTTACAACACTGCAGTACAGGACAGAGGCACTTCTTACCCAGCTCAGTTATCATTTGTATGCTGGTCCCACTGCTTTTATCCTGACTGAATGAAATCACAGGCACTTTTTTGCCTGGCTTTGCTAATGGTGCTAGACAAGTGTTGAGGAAAAACAGTTACTGGAGCACGTCAACAAGGGACAAAAAAAAAAAGCATGAAAACTCAACTTTTAGTACGGTTAATCAAGCGTTGACAGCCTCTAATTGCAGAAATTGTTTTCAGATCTGTTTACAACTACTTAACTGGAAAAAAAACATGCAACAGCAGAGCTAGCATATCAATCATCTGACACAAATACACAGCAGCAAGCATACCTAGTTCTGTTATGATGGGAATATTTGCTCCAGTTGTGACAGAAGTCTGCCTTACTAATCCGTGGACTGGGCTGTTTTCAGGGGAAGATCTATCCATCCCTGGTGGTGTGAAGCCTAAATGGAAACACACACAACATAAAGCGCATCTCTTAATGCAATATTCAATACTTTATCAGGGGCTACAAACATACAAAGCATATCAGCAGAACTAATACACTGGGACTATTTCATCCATTTCCCAGCCACTGCTAAAGCATAAAGTTGCTGAGTGCGATGTTACCGTATTCTTGACATGGTCCAATATTAGTCTATATATAATAGATGTGACATACTGCTCATTTTGTTTCCCTTAGACTGTGTGTGCACGGAGACGGAAACCTTTTACACACACACGTGCACAGAGAGAAAAAGCATGTACAGTACGGAGCCATGAAATAGAAAATAAGTGACGCAAGATTGAATTCAGATTGACTTGACATTCCTTGCTTTCCTCAGACTGACAAGTAAGCACATTAAATCAGTGATGCTGTATGTATTATACATGGGCCGTGTTTTGACATCCATCACTTACTGCTGACTAAGGCAAATGCGAGGTCATACATGTATTAGAGGAATAATGAAATTGGCAGCGATTTTTTTTCCTCTCTCTCTTCCTCAGGTCAAAAGGTTTCTAAAAGCATTTCTCTCAATGCCAATGAATGACCATTATTGAAGGCCATCTCAAGCTCACTGATTGCTTCACTTGCTGGTTTGAAGGCCGTAACATGCAATATTCATAAATTACATTACTTTTTTTTTTTTAACAAAGTAGTCCCAGGTATTAAAAAAAAAAAAGTGAAAGTCAGGTGAGGCTGTTGTGCCAATGCTGTGCTTGTTGCCGCCAATTAGGTTTGTGAAGAAAGCAGTTGTTACAGTAACCTGAGGGAATAGTCAGTAGGGTTTACTGTCAAATGCTGTGACACCAGGTCAGCCAGGCAGCACCCAGTGAGGGATATTCTCTGTGCCAGGGCCCTGTCCCTTACAGGCAGTGCAGTGAACTATGATAGGGCACTCCTTACCTTGGGAATTAGCCTGCAAGACCCCGATGCTGTCGTCAAACTGCATGGATTTGATGTTGAGTGACGCCAAGATGCATTCTTTGTCCTGCAGTGATGCATCGTCAATATTGTTCTGATTGGCTGACAGAATGACACACATGTCGCAGAGGTTGATGTTGACAGCCCTCAGATCTGCCCGACTCAACGGCGTGCCCTTTGAGAGGAAGTGAAGGAGAGAATTTGTTATCTCACCTATGTGATACAAGAGGTGAATGAAAATGTAGCAACTTTGTAAATTGCAGTTGTCATCCTTGAGACTTATTTCAACCCAGTCTCACACAGAATATGAAAAGTTCAGAAGTGTGACATCCCTACACTGAACAAAAGTTGTATGAGTTGTGGTGGATGTTGTCCAGTGACAGTTGTCCTGTCTAGTGCTTCAAGTCAGCACTGACTGAAAACCCCATCTGGATTATACCAAGGCTGAAGCGTCCCACAGGTTGGATAGTGTATATTAAAGGTTTATAAACTAAAACCATATTCTTTCCCTGATCTTAATCAATTGCTTTGAGTTGCTTAAACTTAAACCCTGAAAATTATAACAATTTTTTAGTCACGAGGAGTGAATATCCTGGAGCAAATACATGAAATACATTGACAATCAACATTTTCAAGATAGAGTCAGTATTAACATTTTGCATTGGCATTGGTCTGCAGATACAACATAAATATTTCCTCACTGTATTGATTAAAAATGACATTTATGCTTCCTAATAAACGTATTTGTTAATGCAAATAAATTGTCTATAAACATAATCTTAAGAGCTGTTTGTTTTGTCTTACCTGTTACAGTTCTATAGATAAATGTTTGAAATTCGTGATTTTGCTTTACTCACTGGCAGAATAGAGAGTTTTGGAAAGTTGTGAAGAGTCTCCCACTCTCGCTTGAGATACTCGAGGGATCCCACGAACACGATGTGCTTCAGCTCATGGTAGTGAAAGTTGCTTGCTCTTAGGGGCATGACAAAATTCCGGAGACCAATCAGCGCCGATTTCACATCTCCAAAGATGCACACGACCACATGACCGCTCAGAACGGTCATGGCAGCCTCGCTCCGGGTCTGAGATGGAGAAAAAGAACAAAGAATTTAAAAATAAATAAATAAAAAAGTATATGACTGAAATGTTGCATGAACTGGCCTTTTAAACAAATGTTAATGCTTCCTGTCTTTTACTTGCCTGCTCACACAGTGAAATATATCATGCAGTTCATGACTGTAATAGACTATGAAAGTAATTTGAAAAATGGCATATGTATTAGTACAAGAGATGTTCTATGTACAGGGCCCCCATATACCAAATGACAAGTCAAACACCTCATTAGATTGTTTAAGTGCCCTGTCAACCTCTGATGGTGCTTCGTGACATGACACATCTGTCACCGGGGGAGAAGAGTGTCAGGGAAAAATGACGTGTGCCGCGTAAAGGAGCAGAACCCACCAAGATGACCTTCTCGATGTCTTTGGACGGGCACCAGTGAAACATCCCTGTGGAGTCGTATTTCTTTACGTTCTCATCCATGCTCTCAATCTGCTCGTTCCCGGGGATGAGGAGCGGGTCGTGTCTAATCAAACAAAAGACGAGAGGGATGGAGTGAATAAAGAATATTATAAGACACTGTAACTGTGGATTAAATGAACTAGTTCTTGACATTTCATTAATAAAGCTTAATTATAATATGATAAACCTGAGAATATCATTCGCAGGCAGACATAGGTTGTAATATTAAGAGCCGCTTTTTCATACAGCACCTTTCAAAACAAACTTACGAGGTGATTTGACTGGCTAAATCAAGATTATAAGCGACAATGAGAAATAAAATCAGGTAATTAAAGGTGCAAAAGTGAAATACAATAAATTGAGATAAATGAATTAAAATATTAATAAGAAATTTAATTCTTCAATTGTCAAAAAGATTCATTAATAGATCATCAGAATATTTCAGGATCTCCAAATAAATCACTCATTTTTTTTTTTTAAGTTGCTTTTTTCCTTTTTCCTCTCTTTGCTCATTCCTGTCAGAGACCATCTGCAGAAATGCCAACAACGCTGCTGTGTCATCAAGCAGAGTGACATCAACAGCGGCACCCAGGCGGAAGGAGATGGCAGCAACACACTGCGCTGACTGGCATGAGCACGGAGATGCAATTACGCCCCCTTACTGCATACAGCTTTCGACGTAGTGTGCGGCGCGGTAAAAGCTTTAACAGACCAGACTTTAAATATTTCAGCAATTTGCCCAATCATATTTGCTTTCCAAAGTGAAGGGTATTAATTTTTAAACGGAGCATCAGAACTACACATAAACTAATTTCACTGAGCGCTGCGGTGAGCTTCATCCTACCCAACACTGACCACATGAGTACCTGCGGTTGTAACGTGCTTGTTCAGGTCAGAGTGATATGCTCTTTGGACAGAGTTCCTAGAGATCCATTAAATTGTAAGATACTTGTGTTACTAAAGACATCACATGACTTTCAAATCCTCCCATGTTCACCTTTCCTCCCTTTCGAGCACCCCTCAAAAATAGAAAAAATTTAAAACATACAATTAAATAAGTAGATTAATTTACAGAAAAAAATTAATCCAAAACAAAATACTTTTAAATAAAACATATTTAGACATAAAATATGTCAAAAAACTATCCAATATCTTCGTCCTAACAGAAATAAAGTTCATTCCCAATATCACATTCTAGCCTTATGGTGTAAAGTAACTCCAGGACTCATCAAAAAGTGACAATTTTCCTTTGAGATTTAACATTTTCTGATCACATTCTATACATCGGTCTATTTACTTGAGCCATTTCTTACATTTTTATTAGAAGCATTTAAATTTACAAAACCTTTGGCCCAAAACCATGGTTCAGTGCTGTCTAAAGGTATTACAGTCCTGTAGTGCTATTGTAGCCAGTTAAACGCATTTACCATCTATCCATTTTCTAATCTGTCTATCACTGTTCAGGAGCTGTTATGCTATCCCAGCATGCATTATGAGAGAGGCAGAACATATGCTGAACAGGTACCCACACAGGACTAACACACACACACTGCACAAAGACACACATTTATACCTACAGGCAATGGGTTCGGGCTGGGCAATACATCTAAAATCAATATCACAACATTATATGACATCAAATCACAATGTATATAAAATTAGGAATAAACAAACGTCTTATCTGATGTAATGGACTTTTAATCTACTTCATGTTAAATTTTTACATATAAATAAAATTCTATTTGTGTACACAGTTTACTTCTACAATCACTTGGGATAATTAATTCATGAATCATAATAATGATTACAATAGGATTCCATTGAAAGTCAATATATGATAATATTCAATTACTGGTTCAAAAGTTAAGGTTTCCAATTTTACTCACCGAATGTCTTTTTAACTGTGGAGTGAAACCTAGACAGACAAAAAGCGCAATATAAAACCAGCCAATGCGTGTACAAATACGACTAGCCACAGTGAATTCATAGAGCTGTGTGCTGGCCAACACAATTCCCTGCACTAAATCAACTTTGTCAGATTCAGATCACAGCTGAAGATGTTATTCTCCTGAAACTCAAGACAGCAGCCCTCTGTCTCTGTCTAAACTCTTTAAATACTTCAAGTTTCTCCCTAAGAAGAGCAATTCTTAATCCATGTGAGTACTTTAAAAGAATGCTACCTTAAGTAAATACGTTATATGCAATAGTGTCAGCTGAAAACTACCATCCTCAGGCACCAAGAGACTGAAGCCAAAAAAGCTCGCCTTTGGGCTTATATACCCTAGGCAAGACCTGATGTACTTTCAAGAATGGAAGTAGTTTGCGGAGGAAATGTTCTTCTGCCACTTTCTACCTCCTTCAAAGACTCCAGTCTGTCAAAGCAATTTTAATTTGAAAGGACATTAAATGCTGTGGCTGAGGGTAAGTAAATATTAGCTTTTAAAGGAACAAAATTTGAGAACACAAGTGTACAATGGTGAGTGAGCACATCACTTAGTAAAAAGTCCAACATACTGTATACTACGGGTCATAATTAGTTTTCTTTTATCAATTAGTACATTATTTGTACAATTAATCAGTTATCAGCTATAAAATGTGAGTAAGTAGTGAGAAGTTTGAACCAACAAATGTTTTCCATTTTTGCTTGATAAATCGGGTTGTTGATTAATTTCAGACAATAAACTAATCTGTTAATTCAGGCTATCAGGTCCATGAGAATCATCCTCCTTAACTCCTGCTGTATTTCTATCATCAGCCTCTGCTTGAGTCTGAAAATGCAAGTTCTATTAAGACTCGAAAGCACGTAGTGGTTTTACACCCTCGGCTAAATATTTCATCAGAAGTCGAATGTTTCCACCACCACCAGTGGAGCCGCTGTCACTTCGGTTTGTCCTTGTGGAGATGACTGGTGAGTGCAGAGCTCTGCCAGGATAGCTATCGGGCCACTGTCAGCCATGACGGCCTGTCACCATCCTGTACCGCCAATTGCCTCAGCAGTGCTGTAGCAGACATGACATGTATGTCAACAGGCGTCCGATGTGACCAAATCATGTTGTGACATCTCACAATTAGATGTGTCTTATGACCCATCAAGGAGCCTGTGGAAATGGTGTGTTAATTTTATGAGACTGCCATTGCTAAGTTCCAGACAGGACGTGTTAGTTTGCTGATACATCTGGAAACAAGAGACAGTTCTGCTTCCATGCTGATCGCTTTCTTCTTTTGAGCGGTTTGTTTCATCATGATATAGAGGCGCCTGTGAGTGTTATTTCACTGAGCGCGCATTTCTAAACATCTAGAATGATCAGCACCATAATTCCACCACTTAGTCGAAGATGACACGCTTGACTAGACTTACACGCCACGACTGCAAAACATAAGGCCAGGTGTCTTCTGGAGGAGCGAATGACAGCTGAGAGACATAAAGCCTACGCTTAGACATGGCCATTATGTAGATTTTCTATTTCAGCATCACTGCACTGTCTTACTGTAACGAGCAGGAGGGCAGGCAAAGTCTTTGGAAAATCCTTTCCCTCATGCAAACTGACAAAGGCTTGATCTTTCAAAACCCACAGCCAATCTGCTGATCATTACTTATTTACAAAGGCCTTGAGGCCGCAGGTCCCAGTAAAACACATTTGATATAGTATACACCAGATGTTTTTTTCTCCGCTTGTTGCGGCGAAGTATCCCTTAGGCTACCGCTATGGACCCTCTCCAGCGTGTCTGCCTACACGCTAGTAAAAACACATCCACCTGAATTGTTCCTTGTATTAGCATGGCGGCAGATGGATTGCTGGGTGGACTGATATTTAGCTGATGGCTATGCACTTGAAAAGCCTAGTTTGATTCCTGGGCCTGAAATCACCTGCAGCAATTCAACTTTGACACCACTTTGAACCATCTCAAACAAGGGCAACGCTTCACCTAAAAAAAAAAACAGAGGCCATAGATCGCGAAGTAAATTATACATATAAAATTTTTTTGATATAATACTGTAAGTCATTCTTATAACTACAGCATATTGTTGATCGGTATTATATCTCATAGTATTATTCAATATAGACATTTGTGGATTTAATTTCTATACAACAACAGCAGCCAAATTAGTAATGGGAACATGAGGTCATTGTCAGTTTTCATTCAGTTTCATTCTATACCACTTTGTATACGACCGGTGATTTCGCTGCTCGCCTTCTTTATAACATGGCACTTAATGACAATGACTACATTATTATCATCCTTCTAATGGCCTCATGTTGAATAACAGCATTATCTCCAGTCAAAATCAATAAGCGCAGGTTTAATTTCACAGGACAAGATAAAAGCAAGGTAGCATTTGAATTCGCTTTCATTGTGATGATATATATCATCTGGTGGCTCATTTGCCAAAAAAGAGCTCAGAGGATCCGACAATAGATGAACAGCCTTGGCTTATCTATCCTCAGAGCCTCTCTGACTGCCTGGTACTCGTCATTAGTGCTAGGGCCTGTTTAAGAGCTGCAGTCTGTGGGGTGTCACATGAAACCGTGGTATAGAGCCATTCTCGGTAAGTCTGATGATGTTTTTTTTTATGAAAACAGGAGCAATAGAAGATGTTCTGTAAGATGTTTGCACATATTCTGTTGAGTTTGACTTAACAGTGACTTTCAAACCTGATTTAAATATCTGAGAAGAGGACATGTCAGTTAATATCTGTTTTTAATATAAATGCATTAACATTTTAGAAAAGTGTCCTTAAAATTGCACTTCCTATATCTTTTGATACAATAGTGGATCAAATTATTCTGCACAGTGTGTGAAAGATTATTTGCCCACAGAGAATGGTTACTAGTGTCAAACACTGCTGTAACCCTCGACCCATGTAGCTGTTTTGCCGTTTTTGAACTCACCACTTTTATGGCCTGCAACTATACTGTTCTGGCTCATTTTCACTGCTCACATCAACCCGATTTTCAGCCACAGCAGGCAGCCTTTTCAGCTAAAAAAATGATATTACCTGAACAGCACCAAATAGCAGACAATCAAAGTTAGCAGCTAGTTGGTGAACATAGTAAAGCATTTCGCAGTTAAAGAGACAGATATAAATGTATACAACTGTTTGTTAACACATTTGTCTTCATACTGCTTTATTTTGATAATACTGTTTATCATTGTGTTTGCAGTACGTTGTGCTGCCCCATGGGCTAAAAACTCTAGTTATCCAAAAAAATTGACCAAGTTCTCAAAGGCATGTCATCTGTGATATCCTACCTCATTATCTTGGGTGAGGAGTTTGAGAGTTCTCATGCCCTCCATTACGTTGTTTTTTTAAGGAGCAATACCACTGTTGGTCCTCTTCAACTGCAACAACAAAAGACAACGGGTATGAGGGCGGGAATTGTCAGAGAACAAGCAAAAGGCACAATTCAGTAACAGCAAAAGAACAACACAGCACAATCTGAGGTGTCAGTGAATTCAAAGATACTGGCAGACAGAGGAGGTGAGGTTAAGAAATGGAGGACAGGGACATTTTAACCGACGCAAAACAGTCCAATGTTTGTACGATGATGACAGGATGCATCAATATTATCTTTTGCATGGTTGTGTATGAAGATGCAAAATACGCAATGTGTAGCCATCATCAACCATCATGCCAATTAAAGTCAAATCTGTTAACCAGAGAATTGCTGTAATCCACATGTAAGCAATTGTAAAAATCAGATAATGTAGTACCACAAATATCTCAGAGGAAATTAATACTTAATTTCTAAAAATCCTTATTAGGAACAAATTTCTTAGACTCCTAAACTTGATAGCTTCTCTGTTGGCCACACACTAATGACTCATAATCTCATTTAATTAAGGTAATAACCTATAACTAACAAGCATCCAGTGACATAAATAAGGCTCTTTTGCCAATACTGAATCCAGTTTGAATTACTGGTCTTTCTTCATCTTTGGGAGTGATGCCCTTGGCTCATATATAATTAGGTTGGTCCTTGTGCCATGATTATGTACAGCTGAGATGCCCTTGGACATTGTCTTTATCACTACACAAACTGCATTGAGCTTCATAGGGAACGAATTACAAGTTTTACCCTTTAGTAAAGTAATCAGGCAAATATTTTCACAAGCTAATATCAGAGTCGAGGAAACAACCGCGCCTGTGGCCGTTGGTAAAATAAACACAAGCAGCAAGAAAAGGGTTTTCGCTAATCACATTTTAACAGCCACTATTTATACTGGGAATAGTTTGTAACAGGTCATGAAAATACGCTTTGAGTGTCTTTAAATGATCATCAAGCTGTCAACGGAGGGGTTTTTGTATAAAAGAAACTGAAAGAGCTTTCTTATTAAAATTATTGTCTTAGAGATCATGCTCTGCAGATGAACACAGGATTTCAAACACTGCTAGCATGTCTAAGAGTGACAACTACAATGGAAAATGTTGAAGTACAGGGGCTCTAGTGGAGAGGGAAGTCTAAACACACTGGCGTCTTTCACATCTGCTTGGCCTGTTCAATATTTAATGTTTCATAGCTGACAGCCGCACACTGGGTCATTAGTAAGGAATGCTACACATGCAACCACTCCAGCCTGGCAGCACATGCTTTGGTTGTGCTGTTGTTGAGTACAGGCCTGCCAAACCTGCGCCCGAAGGGGGAGGTGGCCCGCCCAGTGCCTGTGACTGGGTGTGGCGTTACTGGGTGGTATCTGTATTTCACGGAGCTCGTGCCCTGGAGCCGGCTGGCCTCTTCACCACCACCCTGGTCGCCAGCCCACCTGGCCCAAGTCCCCGGAGCCCTTGAAGCTCAGTCTCAGGCGGAGGCTTGGCCCGAGGGGCAGCAGGCTTCCACTGAGACCATTTACCGATGGGACGACACGGCAGTGACTCGCTATGGGGCCCCTACAGACCTCCACTGGGTTGTGGTTCAGTTTAGCTAGCTTGTATTGATAAGTTGTTGACTGGATTAGGGGGGCATCTCGTTTGCTGCTGTGAATGAAGAGGTCACAATCGCGGCTGCTGGTGATCAGTTATTGGAGTTGTTGCCTTTTTTAAGGATCATTACACCCCAATCAAATCCTGGTGATATCTAGGCACTGGTTTTATATTGCAGGGTCTTAAGATGTCTGACATCTCTGCCTCCATCAGTGTGATGAAATTGAATAAAATTTTACTTATGGTGCTCACAGCATTTAAACATTATACAAGCCTCAAAAGACAGAAAAGTGTTTGAGAGAATACCTTCATTCATTTTAAGTCAGTTGCAGTGCTATGAGCATCAGCTGTGTGTTAATTGGAGGCAGAACATGGGTCCATAAAGCGGAAACAATTTGCATGTCTAGATACCTGCGAGGGTGGGGTGGGGTGGGGTTGGATGGGTGTTAAGAAAATTCTTGGGTGGACTGGCCCATACAATTCTTCGCATAAACCACAAGATAGGATTTGATTTAAACTGACTTCAATAAGACCTGCAGTGCGTATGTTAATAAAACCTCTTTTGACTTTTATAATAATTAAAAGCACAATCACTGGTTTTGGGGGTAATTCTTTCTGGCACAGATATATGTGAATAATTAAAACCTCATTTTATTAAACACCACTTAACCACTTGGCATAGCCACCAATGGGAAATCTTTGGATTTGACGTTTACTTTGATATTTATAATAAACATTAATAAATAAATGCTTTCAGGTGTTCGGCGATTGTTATGCCATAAGAACAAGGAGGTAATGTGAATTAACAACCACTAGCTGCTCTGTGCAGTTTATTCCAGACGAGGGAGAATGAATTTATCATCCACTTGACTCTTGAAATATGGCTTACAGCTCCACTGGTGTTATAGTGAGTAAAACTGGTAAAGGTAACATGATAAAATAGACAAAAGAGGCGAAGAGCATGGTCCCCTTACTCCAAAAAAAAATGGCTGGGAGCTAAAACTGGAGAATAGAGATGATTATTTTCAACAGTCAGCTGTCTAGCAGATTATCCCTTCCTGCTCCAGACCTCCACTATTCAATACACCCCATGTCAAACATGCACAGCACTTCTCGGACAACACATTGTGGCACATTTTGCCTATCACAGATCCTGTTAAAGTGGATGGCCCACAAGTTCACCTCCTCCACTGGCTGGGCGAGAACTGAAAGAAATATTAGACTAACTCTCTTTTAAAAAGTGTTGCCGTTTTTGATCCCTCTCGTCTGTTTTTCTAAACCAATCCCTCGCATATATTTTTGGCCATATCATATATTTACTTTAAATGTTTTAGTGTTTCATTAGTTTGATTAACCACTCTCACAGTGATGCATGCTGCTTTCATCTACTGCTGAGCTGCGACTAATACAAACACAAACCACACACAGAAACAATCTCCTAATGCTTTGCATAGAAAAGTATAATGATGGATGATGATATACTGGACGGAAGCGATCAGCAGCAAACAGTGAAATTCAGCAGGTTAGGGATGGTTCAAGTGGTGATAGCTGAAAATACCCAGAAGTGGAGGTTAAAACAAATGATAAAAGAATAAATAAAAACTTACTTGATTTGATATATCATTATAGCTATTTTTAGCTGAAAATGCAGAGACAGATGAAGGTTACAGGGAGAACAGGTTGTAATGACAAATTATAAGTAACAGGAACTGAAGGCTGAAAAGATTTCTGTATAAGGCACTTCTTAAAAAATTAAAGAAAAAAACAGGGTGCCTTAGGCCAACATGGACAAAGCAATGAGAAATAAAACACGAGTCAGTTAGAATATGATTTTCAGTAATGTGGTCAGTAACTTTAAACTGTGGATCGTTGCTGTAGTGTTGTGGGGCGGTCACCTGCTGAATGTTAAGAGTCACATCTGAAATTAGTAAAGTAGCACAATTGGTCTTTTGTAAGACAAATATGTCTAGATTTCTAAGTTAAAACTGAGCTTAATTTGGTTAAAATGCAAGTTAAGTTCATTTTTCTTACATCAGGGTTTAGGGCTGCAACAAATGATTATTTTCTTAATTCATTCATTTTTGGTCTTTATATCGACAGAAAATAGATACAATTCAAAGCCTAAATTGATGTCTTTAAATAGCAGTTTGTGCATTCATTTATTTCAGGCAAAAATGACATATAAAATATCAAATCATCATATATAGGAAGCTAAGCAAGGAATGTTTGATAATTTTGCTAAAAACTTTAAAACAATAATCAATTATCAAAATAATTGCAGATTATTGACTGACTAATTAATTACTTACTTCCACTCTATCAAGGTTGCATACAGTTTTAACAGCTGTTTTAGCATCATTAAATGACTATGTTCGGTGAAGCAGGTCCCATACTACAGCACATGCTGAATATAGTCATTAAAATAACTATTTAACCTTGACATCTAAAGATTTAAACCAAATTTAGCTTAGTTTTAACCTGGATGTCTTTTTTAATATAAAAAATCGCAATTAGCACTGGTTGGACCTGTATTAATGTTGGTCATTAGGTATGCTGTACAATATGGAACAATACCTCGATATCTTGTTCTTGGTCTATGGTATTGTGTTTTATTTTTCTCCTCTTTTCCAAAAGCTGTTTCATTCCTCCGCCTGACTTTAACCTGCGGATGCATGGAGACTTTGTGTGATACTTTTGGAAGCAGTAGGTCCACATGCTCATTAGTACCTTATTTCAACCCCTTGCTTTATTAAAGGTCATGCATTGAGCTTAAGGCAGGACAGTGACAGCAATGTTCAAACAGGGACCTTGCTGGTCCTGGCATCTATACCATGCAATCGGACGCGAACAGAGTCCTGGGACTAACAGGCTAGCATCTGTCCCTAGCAGAGAGGAGGGAGAAGGCGGGGCACTCGGCTGCCTGGTGGTTAGGAACTGTCAGGCTGAGTTTCGCGACAGCGGTAGCACTCAAAATGAAAATGCAAACATAATTTCCATGTCAGGCCGTATAAAGGCCTCGCTCCATGATCTCCGCACTGTGTGGGCAGCAACTCCAGAGCTCTGCTCGGAAGCCTTCTTGGTGATGCTCAGCCACACAGCCCTGGAAGACATGTCGGGGGTGGAAGCATGAGATATTCAGCTACTGGCGGTCTTTGATCAAGAGACATTCCACTAAAACTGTGTGACAGACTACAATGTTT
>BRZM01005894.1:0-10525 GCA_033238685.1 Lates japonicus | reverse complement strand
GGAGAAGGACAAGAAGAACAGACAAATATAAAGGAGGATGCATCACCACAAAGAAAACTGCGTTCCCAGGCGGCACCTGAGCCTGAAGCTATTCCCTCAGAGGATTTGAACAGTCTAAACTTGGCAAGTCCTACACAGAGTGATGAACCTAAAGTAGAACAGTTAGTGGACATGAATTGCAACAAGGAGCCATCAAAAAGCAGTCTTGACTCTCCAAAGGATGCAAACTTGGAGAATACAGAGCCCTCTACCACTGACATCGTAACATCCTCTGAAGAAACACCTAAACCTGTTGGGAGCCCCCATGCTGTGAAAACTGAGAATATAGAGGTAGAGCTGGATCATTTAAATCCTGTCGTAGAGCCGAACAGTCCTAAGTCTGTAGAATACAGCGCCAACACCACAGTTAAATCTGAGGGTCAGCGAATAACCTTCAGGCGCAAGAGAGGCGGCAAGAGAAGGAGGAGAATAAGTAATGTTTTGGTACAGACAGAGAAACTTCCAGAGGGCCATGAAGGCAGCGCCGCCACTCAACAAAAAGTAGACAGTGGTGATGTGGACAAGGAGCCAGAGTTGACTGCTAATGCAAATGTTGTCTATGCTAAAAAAGGGGGTAAAACTCAGTTGAAATGTGGTTACTGCGGCCGCATGTTTAGATTTCTGTCTCAGTTCATCATCCATCAACGGATTCACACAGGAGAGAGACCGTTCAAGTGTCCTGAATGCGACAAAGGTTTTAGCAAAAACTCAAACTTAAATCTTCATCTCAAGACACACAGAAAGAGCAACATATATCAAAAATGCCCATTTTGCAAGATCAAATTCTCTTGCTCCGAGTACGCCTCTCATATGGAGATGCACGCGCATGAGCTGGCTCAGGACTTAGAGAACAACAAATCCAAAATCCGGAGCAGGGGCAACAACCAGGAAGACCGTGAGGGATTTCACACACCAATTTCATCAGAAAAGAGAGCAAGAAAAGTGTGCCAGTACTGTGGTAAAACATTCCCATTTCAGTCCGCCCTCATAAGACATGTGCGTGTCCACACGGGGGAGAAGCCTTACAAATGCGATATATGTGGCAAAGCTTTTGGTCAGGCCTATTTCCTCCGTGTTCACGAGCTGACACACTGGTCTGTGAAGCGTTACAACTGCACGCGTTGTGAAAAATCATTCACTCATTATAGCAATGCAAAAAATCACACGTGTAGACCTGCGGGAAGCGGTGATGGCCCCCAGCCCAGCAGACGCGTAAAACCTTCACTAACATATACGTGCCACATCTGCAAGAATGTCTTTGATCATTTGCAGGAGTTCAACAGTCACATGAGAGCCCACACCGGCGCGAAGCTTTATCGCTGCTTGTATTGTGACAAGCTGTTCGGTGTGCTGTCTGAATTTAACACCCATCGCAATCAGTGCAGAGGAGAGAGAAACGCGTCCAGCTCCGAGATTAAGGAGGAGGAGACGATGTCGTTAATACAGTACACAGTGCCTGCTCTGAGGTGTTCATCAGGACAAAATTCAGCATCTTCTCTCACAGCTGCAAACTGCGAACCACAGAAAAAAACACTACAAACCAGCCGCAAGAGACGCATTGCCAACCTAAAGAAGCCGTTCCAGTCCACGGTCATACCGGCTCACCATCTCTCACACCTTGTGTCGAAGTTAAACAAACTAGACAACAGATCGGACCCCAGGAAATATCTATGTCCAAGTTGCGGGCGACTGTTCAGACACATGGGCAGACTCCGAGCCCACATGCTCACGCACGCCCCGGGTCAAAGTTATACTTGTGCCTGTTGCGGCAAGACTCTAGAAAACTGGCAAAAACTGTGGCACCACCAGAGAATCCATCGACAGAGACGCGGCCGCTTCACTTGTCCTCAGTGCGGGCAAGGTTTCCGGTTTGTAGAGCCTTACAAGAAACACATGAGCGAGCACCCAGAATTCCAGTGGGTTCAGGTCAGGCCTAAGAAAGTGTTTCTGCCTTATCAGTGTGAGCAGTGCAGATGCAGATTTAAGACACTAGACTTGCTGTTCAATCACCAGATCTGCCATTCCTCAACACAAGACATGCACAAGGACTCTACTTTTGATTTATCCATAGATGATCATACTACACAAACAAACAAGAAAACATTTAGCCCTTCCACCAACAACCATATAGCAACATCACATCCCGAACCTGAGGACAGCAGCTCTCCTCTGAGCCTCTTATCCAGTTATCCAGACCCAGTTACTCAAGATTCCCCTCTAGCGCCCATGATTTCTTTTGTCCAAAACCAGGGTCTTGATTTGGGTAAAACTTCCCAGTGCCCCAGCAGCACACGTTTAACCCAAGATAGAGAACCCAGTCATGACAGAACAGTTGAAAATGCACTCGGGAAACCCATCACACCTTTGAGAACTGTGAAAAGACACGCAACCCAAAATGCCAGCATATCAAACGAAGAGTCTTCAGACGGCATTAAGTGTGCTGTGTGTGGTAATGCCTATCCTGCCATTTCAGACCTTTATCACCACTATTTGCAGCATGCCAGAGGCCAGGTGTAATAACCTAGGTGAAGAATGGGCTCCCCTTCTACATCAACTGTTTTACATTGTTTTACACAGGGGTCCTGCAGTAGAAAATATAAAAACATTGTCTGTTACACACCTGGAAAAGCTAGGAAAACTCTTTATTCGGATGATTTGTTCTCAGTTTCCAAATAATGACGATAAACTGAATGTACAAAATACTGACACTTCCTATTTTCATGAACTTCATGAAGCAATTTAAGACAGAAACCATTTAGCTGTCTTTGGTTTCTATAATTAAATTTCTGTCAATCAGAAAGAACAGAAGAGATGGAGATGGAGAGAAAATGTAAAATTGGTTACAGGAGGATTGCACTGGTGTCAGGGAGATGCCCCAGATGTTTTGTACATTCAGTGCATTGATGAAGCAGCCTTGGAATAATGTAATTGGCTATATAACAATGTATTTGAACACAGAAATTGTACTGTATGTAAATGATCAATCATAAAACACCAGAATACAGTTAGCAAATATTTATATGTGAAATAATCACTTAAATATTTTCAAATCATCATTTACTCTTGTTCTACTGCTACTTTTTTTAAATTTCTACTTGGAAAAGTACAGTGTCCATCCACAGTGTGAGAAAATCAGCCACTGATCAGACATCACACTGAATGAATTCATGAACTCTGAAGTTTTGTTTGACAAACCTGACCAGAAAATGATTGGAACACTGCAACAATAAATTCAGTTTATAGTTTATATTTTAAATGTGCTGATTTTCTCATCATGACCACAAGTGAGTAGTCCAGCATAGTTTTACAAGTTTCAAACACTCATCAGGATGCATTCATTTACTGTGTGACCACTGTGAATTTAATATCAACATCATGAAGGTCTATTCTTGACTAATACAAGTCAAGCTGTTACGAAAAATGTGTTGTACTGATTGCAAATTTGGTCTACAACAATGACATGCATCTGCATTCTGTATTTATATTTTGAAGGTCAGTGTCAGCTTCTGTTGTGCACATGTTTGTCAAAGAGTTTGCTCTGTTGTGGACTTATAATATGATGGCTGAAATCAAGTGACGCTAAATTTTCCAGACAATGTACTGACAAACGCACATTCCACAACCTCCTGCCTCACCAAGCAGTTTTGTTGAACATCCACCGCTGTTCACGGCTTCTGAAAAATTGTTACATTTTCGAAGTTTTGATGCCAGGTCTGATTTTGTTGAAACCTGGGCGAAAAAAGAGAATTCAAAAACGTTTCTAATGCGGACAGCTCTGATCTTCTCGTGTATATATAGTTTTTATGTAACAGTTTGTCTTAAGAAACAAAGATCACTTTGTATTCATTTCTGGTGTTTAGTTTTGTGGGTACAAGGTGAACAGTTAAAACACCTTTGTGCCAGTTTAAGATAACTACATGAGATGCTGCTGTTGCAGTCCTGAAATATTTTCTAAAGTAGTGACATATGATGCTGAAGTTTACATGCGATTCTTTTTTATGGCATTTGTAGTAGTGAAGACATGTGAAGGACCATCACAGGGTCATGTTTAATAACTGCAGGAAAAACATTTTGGTTGTATCAGAACCTGTTGTAGCATGGTTTAATGGCCCATAGCTTTAGTTTGAGTGAAATGTGTGTAGTGTTCTGCTAAGAAACTAAACAAGGAGTATTTTTAGGTTTTTCTATCATTCAGGATATGCATTTTCCTGTCTCACAAATAAAATGGCTGTAACTCTTTAGTTGGAGGACATGGTGCTGCGAATCCAGAGTTAGAAGGTAGACCCTATGAGACTCCAGGCTTGTTCCTTCCAGCGAGCCAGAGCCCCAGGACACACACTCCCAGCCACCGCACACCACGTGGGCCACCGGAGTCACCCCATGGACACAGAGAAAACAAGTCATGAGCAGAGGTTCTGAAGTTAAACAAATCCACTAAAGAGACAGTGATGAAGACTTCAACTGGTACCTGGCAGAGTCCTTGCTCTCGAGGAATCCAGCACAGAACATGTTGGAGGTGATTCGTCCAGGGTAGGAGTTCCCAGTTGCTGTCGCCGGTGGGTGGCAGGCATCCAGGGCACCTCAGGCGGTCGTAGTTGTCGAAAGAAAAGGGCAAATGTGTAAACTTCATACCCCCATCATGTACCAAAGTCATCTGATATGTTTGTAGCGTTTTACTGATTTCCAGAGTTGCTGGTGCTGCCCCATCCAGAGATCAGGCAGCGTTGGGAAATGCACAGCTGGAGTGGCAGGACACCAAAAGCGACGAGCTGCTGAGGTGGTGGGCTGCCGCCTTGATCAGCATGATGTCATTGTCCAGTGCTGCGTGCTGCTGCACCCGTGTGACGGATGACCTTGCAGAAAGTTGATGAATTGCTCGCGCCCTCGGGCTGAAAGGCGTTGTTACCACCAAGACGAACCTGGATGCGGCTGAGAGAGGAAGCATGAGGGTAAAATCATTTCATGTTTATCATCACCACTGTGAATGCTGATAGGTTTGTGGCTCACGAATCCACACATCCACTGTCTTGACGACGACTTGCAAAGTAGTGGGCAGCAGACACCACCCAGGTGCTGGAGATCAGGAAACCTCCACAGAAGTGGTGGGCTTTCAGACCAGAGAGACCTGGTAGGGGTACAGAGTTCTTCTGCAATTTAGCTCCAACGACCCACAACTTTCATCCTCAATGGGAGCAGCATCTGATAGAAGTAAAGAATTTACCACAGTTTATGTTTAATAGAACAGACATTTTCAAAGAAGTCTTTAAGTAAATAACCTTTCAGTCTTACTCTGATGGTCAAAATCATTATAAAAGTGAGTAACATTTAAGACTTGCTTTAGTCTTCATACTCACATGCCACTGCGAACAGAGCCAGAAGAATGAAAGCCTTCATGATGGTTTCTGCCTGAGCCTCGGTGCCTGTTCAGCTCCACTGCTGACCCTTTTAAACCCATTCTGTCCCTCTGCTATCTGATTGGCCAAGGTCACCTATTACTTTTTTACCCTTATCTTCTGAGTAATGTGTGAAAACACATCTGGATAACGGGGGGCAACATATGTCCTATGTACAGTATGATAATATGTCTTGTGGTTCAACAAACAGCCTGACACATATGCATAAGGCCTTTAGCATGGGAGGCTCGATTTCATGTATTATCGATCAATATACCTCACATACACTATAACCTTTTGATTGTGTGAGTCTCTTTTTTTGTTATTCAAGGAGAAATATTTTACATTTTGAATCTGTTATCTATCTAATTATCTCAGTGATAATTCCCCAAATCCTCATCTGTATTAGATGTCCTTACTAAGAGATATTGCTGCCAACAGCTTTAAAAAGTTGTACATCAGTTATTTTTCGGCATGATAAATACTGCGAATACAGGTCACTTCAACATGGATTAATATGCATACAAAGAAGGCTCCGAGAGCCATTGAGAGTTTACAGTCAGAAAATGTCCTGAAAGTGGCTTTACAGTGGCAGTGCGTACGTTTAAGAATTTATTAGGCTTAAGAACCAAAAGTGGCTTTTTGATTAATGTACCACACTGAAACTGAGGAGGATGGTACAACTGGAGTGGCATTTGTGAGCCCTCAAGCACAAATGAATTAATGTTACTTACACTCAGACTCCCCTAATAACTTACTTTTAAGATGTTGTATTATTAGATGGCAAAATACTGAACTAAAACTAAAATATATTTTAACATATTTTTAAAATGACACTATTTGTCCATTTTTTCATTAGGAAACAAAATTGTGAATAGAAATTTTGATAATGTATTATGTTCAGGTTTTCTCGCTTCTGAGATTTATCGTGTCTGCTGCGTTCTCAAAGACAAGAAAATATGTGAAAAAATAGAACTGTGAACAGATTACACATACACAATCATTTGACAAGCTTATTGATAAACCCTTAAGGCTGATACAATATTATTTTTCAGAATAGCTAACCAACTATTTCACTGTGCTGTTACTTATGTCAAACAAAATGAAAGTAAATGGCAGAGCAGGAATGGATATATAAGAAAAGTTTCAATTTTCTCAGAGAGCCACATATACAGAAAACATCTCTCTTTCTTAAAAACATCCTGATCATTAATTTTAGGAGTATTATTTAGTTTTGTTTGTTGAATCAAACAATTTAGCAATATTCTATAATTGAGTGGAATAATCAGTAACTGAGTATTGTTCTTCCAACATAATAGGCATTGCTATAACAGTTTTAAATTAAGTTCTGTAATTTAAGCTTTTTGTGAGGCATTAACTGTGAAGTTCTTAAGTGACTGGGATAATTTAATATGTGGAAAATATTGTGCTATTCAGACTGTAGAACCTTATACGCACTGAACAGCAGACATTCTTTAACCACACCATAACCTTATTTTATTCACACAACCATACACCACCACTTGAAAGTATACATAGTAAACTGCATTGCCATAAGCTTTCTAAAAATGCTTTATATCTCAACACCAGGTAATCCTGAAAAAACAATTGAAAAGTCAAGCAAATATTGTTGAAAATGTTTTTATTAAAGGTAACCCAACTTCCGAATGTGTACACTGTGACTTTAGGGTGCTATTGTTGGCATTTTAAAGCTAATTTTCATACATGTAACATATGGGACTGACTGCCCATTCAGAAAATCATCCATTTAGTTGGAGGACATGGTGCTGCGAATCCAGGAGTTGTATAGACCTGTGAAATTCCTGCAGGTTTGTTCCTCTGGGCGCAGCTGTAGCCCCAGGACACCACACCCTGCAGCTGACCTGCCAGCCCACTGGCCACCGGAGTCTTGATAGGACACAGACAGAAACAAGTCATGAGCAGAGGCAAGAGGTTCTAGTTAAATGTGTCCACTTGAAGAGACAGTGTTGAAGACTCTGTGCTGGTACTCTGGTGAAGTCCTGCCTCGAGAATCCAGAAAAGAACATGTTGAGGTGGATCTGTCCAGGGTAGAGTTCCTGCAGTTATGTCGCTTCAGGATGGGGCATCCAGGCACCCTTGTAAGGTCGGGTAGTAGCCTAGAAAAAGAAAAGGGCAAATGTGTAAAATCTTCATACCCCATCATGGTATCATACCAGAAGTCATTCAGATATACTTCAGTGTTTTACTGACTTGTGAGCTGTTGTTGCCCCATCCAGAGATTGTGCAGCGGGTGCCAGAGCCGTACAGCTGGAGGGCAGGGACACGTGGTAAAGACGTAGCTGTTGAGGGTGGCGGGTTTGCTCAGCTTGATCGTTAAGGATGTCACCGTCCAGGCTGTTGCTGTACCTGGGGTGACTTGGATGACTCCTTGGCAGAGTTGATGAACTGTCGCGCCCCGCTGACAGCGATGTTGTGCTCACCAAGACGCAACCTGGATGCGCTGAGAGAAGCATGAGGGTAAAAATTCATTTCATGTTTACTTCACTGGTTTCACTGTGAATGTTGACAGGCTTGTGGTTTCACGTGAATCTAATATCCACTGTCTTGACTTACGACTTGTAGCAGTGGGCAGCAGACACCACCCAGGTGCTGGAGATCAGGGAACCTCCACAGAAGTGGTAGCCAGAGTTCAGAGAGACCTGGTAGGGCACAGAGTTCTTTCTGCACTCGTAGCCTCCAACGATCTTGTCGTCCTCATCCTCAATGGGAGCAGCATCTGATAGAAGTAAAGAATTTACCACAGTTTATGTTTAGTAGGACTGAAATTTTCAAAGAAATCTTAAGCAGTTTTAAAATATTTTGTATTTACTCCCAACCTCTCTCTTATTTTAAAAAACTGAGTAAAAAACCAAGGCTCATACTCACATGCCACTGCGAACAGAGCCAGAACAATGAAAGCCTTCATGATGGTTTCTGTCTGAGCCTCAGCGTCAGCTCAGCTCCATTGCTGACCCTTTTAAACCCACTCTGTCCCTCTGCTATCTGCTTGGCCAAGGACGTGAATTTCCATTTTGCCTTTCTCTTACCAACCAACCTGTGAGAAAAACACATCTGGAGGATGAGGGCAAGCACATTGATAATGTGTGCTATAGTCCAGCCACCAGCCACATACATACAGTGTGTGAAAAATTTAACTAATGGCTTTGAGATTATATAATTTGGAGGAAAAATACCAGCGTTTACCTTAAATTAAAAGTATTTATCAGTGGTCTGTGTTTCATTTACAGTGTTCACATCTTCCCCTGACCTTCTATTTAAAGACTTTTATTTAACTGCCTCTCTCCTAAATCCATAATTCATAAAACACTGACTCCAAAACAAAGTAGAGACAAGGATCAAATGTTCAAACTGCTTATTTGAATACAGTCTAATTACAGGTACAAAGATTCTTATGTGTAATTACTATCACACATCATTACTGTATATATCAATACTTTATCTGTGTTTAGTTAATTTCTCTATTTTTCAGTGGGAATAATACTTGTCCTCAAAAATGTCTCAGACTGTCTGCAGTGCTTGTGGTTTTAATAGCTGTTGAGACTGCGCTGACACATAAGATGAATCTTACAGTGAAATTATAGGTTTCCATACAGTATTTATTACTGTTGTTTTTTTGTTTTTTTGTCACACTAGTGAACTGAAGCAAAAACGTGCATCAATAACTCAGGGCAACATTTCTGTGTTGTAAATATCCAAGGTGTGATGAAATAATCACAGTATTTATCATCCAAGGCAACTGAGTTACCCTGAGCTTTTATATATGATTTCACTGATTTGAGCAACATGCAGTCAGCGTTTGCTTTTATTTACGAATTAAGAAATCTTCAATAGTCATTCTCTAAAACTCCCTCTAATGCCATAGTTTTTGTACAATCTTTAAATGTTTATTTGGCAAGTGCTGAACTGCCTTTTCAAGATTATGGTGCATAAGGACTTATTTTCATTTTTATTTCATGGGGTGTTTCTTTTTATCTCAAATATTGGCGAAAAGTATTTAATTTTGTGCCAACTTAATCATTTTTGATAAGCAGAGTTCTTGTTATTCATATTATTCAGGATTCTGGGTGATTTTTTCACATCTATCTTGTATTCTATCTAAAGGAATATTATTATATAATATTATAATATTCTATTTTTTCCCTTCTTGCTGATTCTCTTCATAGGTAAATCTCTGTTTTATTCAAAAGCACAAAACAAGGAATGAGACTTGAGAGTGAGGTTCATGTTAATCATTTATTTTACTGAAACAGCTGTCTCAGAGATTCCTTAGTAAAGAGACTTTAGTTGGAGGACATGGTGCTGCGAATCCAGGAGTTGAAGTTGCAGACCTTGGTGTAGACGCCGGGCTTGTTCCTCTGGGCGCAGCCGTAGCCCCAGGACACCACACCCTGCAGCTGACCGTTGCACACCACTGGGCCACCGGAGTCACCCTGATAGGACACAGACAGAAAACAAGTCATGAGCAGAGGTGTTCTGAAGTTAAATGTGTCCACTTGAAGAGACAGTGTTGAAGACTTCAGCTGGTACCTGGCAGGAGTCCTTGCCTCCCTCGAGGAATCCAGCACAGAACATGTTGGAGGTGATCTGTCCAGGGTAGGAGTTCCTGCAGCTGCTGTCGCTCAGGATGGGGGCATCCAGGCACCTCAGGCGGTCGGGGTAGTAGCCTAGAAAAGAAAAGGGCAAAATGTGTAAATCTTCATACCCCATCATGGTATCATACCAGAAGTCATTCAGATATGTTTGCAGTGTTTTACTGACTTCCAGAGCTGCTGGTGTTGCCCCATCCAGAGATCAGGCAGCGGGTGCCAGAGCCGGCACAGCTGGAGGGCAGGGACACGGTGCGGACGTAGCTGTTGAGGGTGGCGGGCTTGCTCAGCTTGATCAGCATGATGTCATTGTCCAGGTTGCGGCTGCTGTACCTGGGGTGACGGATGACCTTGGCAGAGTTGATGAACTGCTCGGTGCCCTCGCTGACAGCGATGTTGTGCTCACCAAGACGAACCTGGATGCGGCTGAGAGAGAAGCATGAGGGTAAAAATTCATTTCATGTT
>BRZM01005871.1:0-43104 GCA_033238685.1 Lates japonicus | reverse complement strand
AACTGTCAAAGATCAATCATTTCAGCCCTCTTTACAGATGCAGTTACCTGCTTTCACTGTGTCTTCCTTTCATACATTGTACAGGATGAGGGGTCACATTTTAATTGCTTTTGTTTTTCAGATGGAGGTTCTGACCTCTCAGCCTGCAAAAACAGACCTGACCCCTGTACTAAGGATGGCAATCAAGATACAGACAGTGAGCTAAATAGCGTTTTTTGAAATTTACAAAACTCCTGCCTTTTGGCAAAGGACTCTGCTGGTTGTTTTTCATGCTTTAACTCATCAGGTTAAATGATAAGTAAATAAGTAGACAAGAGATAAATAGAATACTACTTACCATTTTATCTATGAATTACAATACAAAACACTATCTCATCCTTCTGTTTGTTGTATAGTTTTGTCATACAGTTTATGTCAGTTAAATTACTGTCCTAATGTATTTCTAATATTTGTCTCTTACTGTTGTAGATCAGAGTCCAGAAACAGTAGTTCTTTAAAACTACATTAAAGTGCTGTAGCTGCTGCCTGTACACTAAAATCTGTTCATTTAAAGTTATTTAATCTACATTGCTCTTTCTGTCATTTTTAGAGCCACGCCGAGTAAGGGTGCAGAGATCATGGACTAAAGCAGAGAGGAGAGCAGTGCACAATCACTTTTGCATTTTTTTTGCACAGCGCCGAGTTCCTGGCAAAGACCACTGCATTCGATGCATAAGAAAAGAGAAGGTTTTGAGTGAAAGAACCTGGGTGCAAGTAAAGAGCTTTGTGAAAAACACAATTATTAATCTGCTTTAACTCAAATTTAGAAGATCTACATTGTACAATGTACAGTAGGCTATACTGACAGAGTGGGTGACATATTTCACATAGATCAGAATTACTTATATGCACATGTCAAGGCTTGGGAGACTGCCAGGAGTCTCTCAGGGAGCCCTGTTGGAAGCTTTAAGCTCAATGAGCAATATTCTAAAAAAACAAAAAACAAAAGGACAGCATCAGATCAACACAAAGCATTTTTATTCATCTGCACTTATCACAGACTTCATACTAATGTCAAACCACAAGTGAGACAGACATGTACATGCCCACCACTTACATAAAAGTCACTGACTTAACAATTGTTCTCTCTCTCTCTCTCTCTCTCTCTTCTCGCTCTCTGTCTCTCTCCAGGTTGTTGTGTCTCTGGAGCTATGGAGTCTCATCTGCAGCTGTGTGTCACCTGCTGCTCTGATCATTAGCCCCATCATTATGGATCTACTACTATTTGTATTAAGTGTTATTATACTGCCACTCTCACTGCTCTCATATCATTACTATATGACACGCTGATGAGACGATGGTAGTGGGCGTCATCCAGAATGACGACGACTGGGCCTATAGAGAGGAGGTGGAACAGCTGGAGTACTGGTGCAGGAGGAACAATCTGATCCTGAACGTCAAAAAACAAAAGAGATCATTGTTGACTTAAGGAAGAACCAGCCTGGCCACTCGCCACTGCTGATCAACAACACAGCGGTAAAGGTAGTGGGAAGCACAAAGTTCCTAGAGGTCCACATCACAGATACCCTAAACTGGACTGTAAACACTGGGTCCCTGGCAAAGCGTGCGCAGCAGTGTTTGCACTTTCTCTGGAGGACACCTTCCCCCTCCCATCCTCATCACGTTTTACAGAAGCACTGTAGAGAGCATTATGACCAACTGCATCTATGGCTGCGGACTGGAAGTGCCTACAGAGAGTGGTTAGGACAGTGGAGAAGATCACTGGGACTTCTCTTCCCTCCATCCCGGAGATTGGACAGAAACACTGTCTGTCACGGGCTATCAACATCACCAGAGACTGCACACACCCCCACCATAGACTGTTCTCTGTGATGGCCTCTGGCAGGAGGTATCTGAGCCTTAAAAGCAAAACAGCCAGGTTCTGCAACAGCTTTATCCCACAGGCCATAAGACTGCTAAACTCCCTATAGACAGTCTCTTAAACACTTGCACGCTTACACACCATAGTGTCTGTTCTAGTACTGCAGGCATAATACACCAATAAGGATCATAAAGCAACACAGTCTTCTATTATATAAATTAGAAGACATCCAAGTCATCAGACTAACATATAACTTATAGCCCAGGTCCTACATTTAAAGTCCCCTTACTGTAAAAATCTGCAGTACTCTACATTAACACAGAGTTGGTGGTTGGTGGGGTGCTTTGCCTGAACAGCCATCACTTCTTTTCCACCACAACAGTTTTCCTGTATAGAATTATATCAGGGTCATCAGGGTCACAGCATAATACCAGGTCCTACGTGGAGGTCTCTTTAATGTCAGAATTTGCATTGCACAATCTTATTCAATAGACCTGTACATTTGTAATGCAGGATGTATTTTTAAATGTAGAGCTGCCCTCACCAACACCCAGAAAACACACAGGACCATACACAACCCAAAACATACCTTCAATCAGATGTTTTATGTGAGCTTGTCAAGTTGATTAACATACTTAGATTCTGCATAAGCTGTAGAAGTTAGTCGGTAACAGTTCAAATACAGTAATCAAAAAATGACTGGTATTGAAAAATGAATTAAGCTTTCTTAAAAGTTCTACAAAAACACTTACTGTCGATGAGGTAATCTCCTCGTATCAAAAGAGTCAGCTCGGTTCTAATGACAACCTATTCAGTGACTCTTAGGTGCTGGACAATATCAGGTATTTTTTAAGCCACAAATGGGACAATTTGTTTTCATCTGTGACATTGTGCCATTTTAGACTTGGGACAGCAGCCTGCTGCTGCTTGTTGTCTCTGTAGCTCCTCACTACCTTCCAACACCATCTGCACGTACAAAAAATATTTTTGAGAAAACAGAAGAAAATACAGAAGCACAATACATAACACGTATTTAACACTGCAGCACACTCACTGGCCACTTTATTAGTGCACACCCTTGCAAGTACCAGGTTGGACCCCGCTTGCCTTTCAGAACTGCTCACGCGTGGCATAGATTCAACAAGGTGTTGGAACATTCCTCAGAGATTTTGGTCCATATTACGACAGCATCTCACAGTTGCCGCACATTTGTCAGCTGCACATCCATGATGTGAATTCTCCCATTCCACCACATCCCAAAGGTGTTCTGTGTATTGGATTGAGATCTGGTGACTGTGGAGACCACTGAGTACAGTGAACTCATTGTCATGTTTGAGAAACCAGTTTGAGATGATTTGAGGTTTGTGACATGGTGCATTATCCTGCTGGAAGCAAACCATCATGAAGCTGGGTTACACTGTGGTCATAAAGGGAAGGATGGACATGGTCCCAAGAACAATACCAGGTAGGTTGTGGCATTTAAAATGGTGCTCAGTTGGTACCTGGGGCCCAAAGTGTGCTAAGAAAATATCCCCACACCATTACACCACCAGCAGCCGAACAGCTTAACAAGGCAGGATGGATCCAGTAAGCCATGTTGTTTACGCTACCTGACCTACCATCTGAATGTCGAGCTGAAATCGAGAATCATCAGACCAGGCAACATTTTTCCAATTTTCTATTGTCCAATTTTGGTGAATCTGTGCAAGTGATAGCCTCAGTTTCCTGTTGACAGGAGTGGCTTCTGCTTCTGCTGCTATAGCCCATCTGCTTCAAGGTTCGATGTGTTGTGTGTTCAGAGGTGGTATTCTGCATACCATGGTTGTAATGAGTGGTTGTTTGAGTTACTGCTGCCTTTTCCATCATCTCAAACCAGTCTGCCCATCTCCTCTGACCTCTGACATCAACAAGGCATTTTTGTCCACACAACTACTGCTCCCTGGATATTTTCTCTGTTTCAGATCATTCATTTCTTTAATGGGAAAGCCCATGAAAAGCTTAATTTTCTGTCTCCTTACACTTTTTCACATTACACAGAAAATGAGTGTATATACAAAAGGTTTAATTTAGCAAACATTTTCCTGTCAGAATTTTACATACAAAACATCAAAAACTGTAATAAACATAATGTCATTAAAACTTTTAAGCCAAATGTGAGACTACACAAAACCTTGAACTATTATTATAAAAATTTATCTCACGTAAAAAAAATATTTTAAAAAAGAGAAACATTCAAGGTTACACAGAAGATAATAAATACAGGATGAGGAATGCCTCTGTAAATAAACAAAAACAAAACCACAGTACAAAATACACATTTTAAAAATATATTCAAAATACAAAGCTTAGTATTACCATTGGATGTGCATTTTACAATCTCAGTATGTTTTGAGAACTAATTTACAGTCTTTTGTATTGAGGCTATCAGCAGCTGGTTGGTTGGTGTGACACAAAGCAGCTGGTAGGTAGCAGCCTCAAAAAAAAACAAAAATACCTGGAAGGAAACTGAAAACACCAAAGGACAACTATCAAGCAAGTGCAAGTCGTGACCCTTGGCAGCGTCCTGTTGACCAGTCAGGGGCTCTGCTGGTTTGAGGAGGACGCAGGAGTCAGCCGTAATGGCATGAAAGATGATGTTGTCTTTCTGCTGACTGTTGCTGCCAGTCACCCAGGGGTGGAGGAGGATCTGCTCTAGGGTTGGCCAGTGAGAAGGCTACTGGCTCAGACACCAGCCAATCAGCTGCTGGTACTCTGTGACAGAAACACATGGAGGTGAAGAAGGGCAATGGTAAATAATAAACAGCAGCAAAGACCATACTCTACAGACATGGTGCATGGAGATCAATGTGAAACCTGCCTGAGCAGATGTCACTCAGACGGACCTGTGGAGATTTTGCATCTGAAGTCAATCTGTCCTCTCTGGATGTCTTCAACCTTTTTGAAGGATGCTGTGTCTGTTGACCAAGCGAGCAGACAGTGGCTGAGTGACCATGGTACCGACAGAACTGGAACCACTCTGGTGGACTGTACATCGGTGTACTGGAGAAAGGGGGCACTGGGTATTTTATATATTTGTCAGCATAAAACAGTAAGGTGAATCAGAGATGTATAGCATTTTAGAGTGAGCACGCAGAGTGATTGTGCTGCCTGTTAGCAAGGGCTGTAGGTCAGAAGAGTAACAGCTGCTGTTTTTGGAAAATACTTCCTGAGCAGAACAAAGATGCTGTCCTCCTGTTTTGGGTGAGGGCACGTAGTGTAGACTTATTATTATTATTAGTCTTATAATTGGTCCTCATGGTTATGCTGACTATCATGTCCACATGAATGTGGATAAACCTGAAATTTACATTTAGAATTCATATAATCTGTCCAAATATCTGAAACACTTTCAGATTGTTTTCCATGTTTGTTCTAACAACCCTACAAAGCCAAACTAACAGAAAACAGTGCCTTGATAATGATTTTTCACCATGTTCAGACTCACCACGCATGTCAGTGTAGGCAGTGTCTTTGATGAAGGCACCTGAGCCAAAACCTTAATCATGTAAAATACCACAACAGACACAATCATCAATTACACTGAGAACAGACAGTACACAATGCAGTAAACTTGATACATTTAAAAATGCTGAATAATTCACTGTTTTTAAAGGGTGACGTTCCTGCACCCAACATTCAACATCACCAAAACCATGTCTCCATCTGTATGCTGATGACGGTGATAATGAAAGTAACAGCAGAAATGCAAAACTCTAAGATCTGTTTCGACTTCAGGAAAATATTATGTTATGAATAAACACAACCGATTTCTTCACTAAGTATTTTAGGACATTGAGACGCCATTGTAAACAGTGACACTGGAAAGTGCTCAGAAAATCAAAACTAAATGGGCCAGGTAAGAGAATGGTTCTTCAGCTGCTATTTAAGTCAAATGAATCTTCAATCTAGTAATAGAGTTTGTCAATGATTTAAATCCCTTCATTGTTACAATGGCTTATGGATTGAACCATATTGGGATTTAACTTTCTTTCAACACTAGTACTACCATACACAGTACCTGTGCCACTGTTTTTTGGACTGCAGGTTTTTTTGGGCCATGGGAAGAACTTGCTGTGTTATGGGATGCAACATCCGCTCACTACGACCGACAAGGCAAGGAAATATTGAACAGAGTGTTCTTTTATTGTTTTCCTGTGTGGAAGCAATGTGAATGAAGTTACGTCTACGACTTAAGATATCCACAGCCTGGATATCAGCAGTCAGACGTACCAACATAAACTTTTCCAGAATCCCAAGATCCTTAAAAGTGAGAAGTAAAACCACAAGTACAGTCAGGTGTCAGTCATTTAAACACAACCGTGAATACCTGAGGCGAACCTGATGACCCTACATGCAAAATGCATTGTTGATCTACAAATAAATCATAATATAGTGACTCCAAGTCAGTGTGCAGTGGTTTGTTTATTTTTATTTTATCCTTTAAAGTGTGCTCAAGACATTTCCGTTCTGATGAGAGCCTGAATTTGCTTTGCAAGTTGATTTGGTTTTGCTCCTGGTAGAATTTTGCCCTGGGGTTTTCTGACCTTGCATGTGGTTGACATCAAGAAAGCATCGGTAAGTCTAACCACAGTCTAGTTAGCTGTCTCTAGATAGATAGAGAGGAAACGTAAAGTTTTCATTTGCCTGTTGGTTGCAAATTTACTTTTACAGTGTTGATATATTTTTGTCTCCTTCAAGGTAAACCAGCATATGAAATGGATGGGACAAGTCCTGACTGGCTCCAACACTGCACCTGTCGCTCTGAAGTATGCAATGTTACATAAGAGAATATCATTTAGGTTACAATGAGTAAGATGCATAAAAATGTTGGGGAATGTGAGGGGAGGTAAAGCATCGGGGTTTTCACTCTTGAATTTCATACAGATTGATATTTCCGATGTATGCCATTTTTCTAGTAGAAGTTCAGTAGAAGTCTGTCTCAGTGAGTTCCAGGTTCTTTCAACATGGTTTTAAGTATGGTACACGTACAAATATACAATGTATCATGAGTCGGATCAGTCTTGTTTTTCTTTCATTGCCTCACAATATGGCCACACAGATCCCAGAATGCATTGCACAGTGATGTTGGTTGACAAGAATACATTTGCAGTAATTAGCGTTGCTTTTATTTTGAAGGCTGTGGCCAAAACAAAGCAGCTCTCATTCTTACCGGCAACCCGTCGGCTAGGCGAACACCAGAGTATATGGTACCAAATCCTCCTTTGCCTAGGACCGAGTCCAGTTGGTACAGTTTCTCAAACGGCTGCTTGTCCTCCTCGGCTACACACACACAGCAGAAAACAGGATTAGGAATCAGGGTCATTTGGATGGTAATAGAGTGTCGCACCAAAATCTGTAACCCCACAAAAAACGTTTCTAGATTTGTCGTTTCACCTTAACACCCTGCTCTTTATACAGGGTTTTAAAAGAAAAATACTGCCTTAATTCAACAATAAAATACACACTCATTATAAACTCGGAGAAGGATCAAAACCACCCTAAAAGTTAAACTGAGATTATGAAAAAAACGTAAAAGATGTCAAAATGATTTGTACACACCTAAAACTTAAAGTTCTTGGGACTTGATTATAGTTTAAATGGTGTCTCTATGCCAAAGTATGCCAGAGCTGTAGAGCTTCAAAGAACTGCTCTTATTAGAAATTAATGGCATTTTTTGGCCATAAAAACCCCTAATAACTTTAAAAATATTATTAATATCTTCACCAAAAGTAATAGCACACTTATCCCAATCGAGGGTGTTTTGATATGTAATATGTGGGGGTTTGTCAAATGCCCTAGGAGGAGTAGCGAACGGAAATTTGTACAGAAGATGAAGAAGATTAAGTGCTCAAGATAACAATAGATGTGCTGCTTGCATTGCATGGAAGCCCATCCAATACAGTTTGTCCCTATTTGCTAAAACACATTTCTTGAAACCTCCACCCGTTTTCTCAAAACCTTAAACACAAATCCAAAAATTCAAACTCAAACATCACCTCAAAACCAGTTATCATGTGTTCAAAACCAAACAATGTGTTCAGATTATACACACAGCAAGTAAAAACCATAAACCACCACAGAATATCTATTAGACACCACATCAAATAATTTAGGACAGCACCCAGGGAATGTAGTTAACAGAAAATGTTTATTGTAAATGCATTTAGCAAAAAATTATAGTCTACAATCTACATTCAGCACTTTCAAAAAAACAAACAAAAAAAAAAAACTAAATGAAAAGCACATTACTGCACAATCAAAGTGACTGAGATTCATACTCTAACATCATGTCTGTGTCCAGGGTCTGACCAGAGGACTTCATCCACGTCACAGGCAAGGGAAACCGGCCTGGTGCCGAACCCAGCTGACTAGACTCCACAGTGTGACGGAGAATTTCAAGTTACTATCAAGGTAACAGAGGGTGCATATGGCCACCACACCGGCCAGGGACTAGTGTATTACAGTATATTCACCCAGACGCACGGACATTACAACATAGTTTACAGTACTGTAAAATAGCAACTGCAACTACTAGCCTACAGTAACAGTAAGCCTATGAGCATTGAATTGTACTGGAAGCATCAGTGCTGAAAGTAAGGCTACACTTACTTTCACATGTTTGACTCTTACAGAGTTGCACTCAAACAGTACGAAGAGGCAGCACACTGATTACGGGGGTAGGTTTAGGTCACACTGCTGATGCAATGACGCCAACCCATCATCCAGTGGCGCCGGGAGGGGTGGCAGATGCAGAGGAATGTGAAGAGCACATTCCTGCTCACTGTCATCATTGTCCTGCTCCTGTCTGAAGTTACACCTCAGTCAGCCCAAGAACAGGGTCACAGCGATTCCAGCAGCAGCCACACTGAGAAACCATCATGCAGACTGAAGAGGGAACTGTTACCTGAGTTCACTCAGAATCCAACAAAGCTTGAAGAAAACTCATGGATGCAGTAGTCATGGCTGCAGCCAGGAAAATTACCAATGAGAGCTGCTATGTCTGCACACAACTTCCTTGTGGGGTTGGTGCTTCGATACCTGTGACACTATGGCCACTGAATGTTTCAGAGGTCCTAGGGGTAATGATAGCTTTCACCTTGAGTGCTCCCTATGCAGAGAGAGTTGTGGGAGACCTGACTGAGAACTTGAAGAAGTGCAACTGCTAGATTCTGGAACATGACACATGTAACACAACAGGGAGTCCACCAATCTGTTGTGACAATGTACCCCACTGCTCAACAAGGTACTGTTTGTTTCACTAGGAAATGTTTCACTGACAGCGACCATTTCCTGGGAATTTCACCATGCAGACAGACAGACTGTGACAGCAACTTGTGGGGTAAAGTGGGACCATGGGAGAGCTCATGTATGACGTGGCATACATGGCTCCTTTAAACCTGACTGACATTGTTAGCCTTAATCGCCCAAGGGTGGACAACCCCCAGCTGTTTATGCCCTCCAGCGATGGGTATGGGGCATTGAGACAACATGGGGTGTGCGGACAACATGGGTATCAGGGCCTCTGCCCCGGGTAGTGCGACACATGTTATTTGGGAAAGTTGGTACTCTCTATCACCATATTCTCCACATTTTCATGCTAATTATGTTCATTATGTTCTCTGCACAGAGTAAAATGAGACGCTGAAAGAACTCCATGTTGTTTCACATCTTAATGATTTGCTGCATGAAGAGAGAAGCCAAGACTGACTTCAACCACTGGAGCCTGTGGTCATGGCGGACCGAGGGAGGATGAGAAAGTGACACTAATGAAACTTTTGACACCTATGTTTGTTTTCTGGGTAGTTATTGCAGTTTTGATTTGTTGTGCTGTTCCGTGCATTAAAGCTTCGATTGCTTCTGCAGTTAGAAACTCCGTGGGACCGTTCCTGGACTTATCTCAGAGTGACCTCTCTCACGGGTCTCTGGACTGGGTCCCACCATTTTAGTTTGATGACACTGAAATTGTTTGAAAGAAACAATGATGCATTTAATGAGAAAAGAAAATCAACTCTGATTTACTGTATTTTTCATAATGATTTGAGCTAATGATCAGAATAAAAGAGAATGTTGTGATTTGATATTCTGCAATAGTAATTTTCATACTAACTTTGAGTAATTCGCATACAAAAATTTCCTCAATGCTATTTTTAATCAACTTGGTAATGTACTCTTGTTTGAATCATCTTAACTGAATCTTAAGGTTAATGAATAATAGTGATTTGAGTAGTGGTAATTAGTGAGCATAGAATGCTCAAAGGGGGAAATTGTATTGGAAATTCTCACATGATTCATGATAATTGTGATTTATTAATAATCCTGACCATTTGTGTTGTACTTGTACAATTGTTCCTTATGAAATATCATATGCTTAGTACTTTTCCACATGTCAATAAGCTCACAGGGCACCTCGCCCCATCAAGGACGGGGCCTGATACAGGGCTGCATAGCTGTATAATCTCTGACGCCTTTCTCTCAGACCTGCACTGTTGTGTAGTCTCCAGAAGATGTTTTCCTTTTTGTCTCCGGACGTAACCTTGTTTCTTTTGCATTTAACCTATAATCTACTGTACTCTGTACTCATTGTGCATCTCATGCTTGAGGAGTGCAGTGAGTCCGTTTGCAAACGTAAGAATTAAACCTACAGAAAGACAACCGTTGACTCTGTGCTTTATTCAACAGAAGATTGCCGTAACAACTCTGTACACTTGTTTCATGCTAAGTCTGTTGCATTGGAGGACCCAGTCAATAGTTGACAGAGACACTCTATTGATTCCATCAAAGTTAACATTGTCTTCAATCACTCTCTGCTGGATTTCACGGAGTCGGATGGCATTATTTTGAAGGACCATGTCAACAATGAGTGCTTCTTGTTGTTGGGAGAAAAGGGGAGTCCCTCCACCCTCATTTGGTCGTCTTTCAATTCTACAAAGGGGAAAATGCACTTACAAACCTATACAGCCAGTAAAATAGTATTGTAATAAACATTACAGTACTTACAGTAAAGTGTTACCGTCTACTGTAGTATGTCAAATGTTGTACAGCAAGAAACAATTACCTGTTCTCTTCTCTGAATGTCCTGATGATGCAGTAGTTGCCCAAATTTCATTAGTAATGATTGTTCTTGGTCTTCATCTGCCTCTTCCTCGTCCACCACCTCTCACATGAACTCTTCCTCCTCTGCCTCTCTGTATGTTTCTGTCCATTGTAGATGGATGCACGTGTGCCACCTGTGCACTCTAAACTGAGTTTTATCCTGCCCAACTGGTCTGGTCACATCATTAAAGACATGTGTGTTCAATTTTGAGTAGTTGTGTGTAAAAGATGACAGCTGTGTTGGAGTTGTGTTCACATTTTGCTGCCACCAGGCCTGGTGCAATACATGTCATGAACAATAAGAGGGCGGGAAATGTTTTTCAGAGAAGTGATATTGGTAGGGAAAAGGGAAAAAAAGGGAAATGTTCAAACAGATGAACATACTGGGTTATATTGCCATTATAACTGATCCAGAGTTAAGATGAACTGCAGGTTGAATAAAAGTAGCAAACACTTACATGTTGACCGAATAATAAAGTTTAGAAAATGGCTAAGTTATATTGTTGACATGTTATTAAGTGACCCTTCCAATTGAGTGGACGAATAAGTTACAGCAGTTGCATCGAGTCAGGAGACAGTGTAACACCGCCGGTACTGTTGGCCTTGCTGCAGGTGGAGTCACCGGCAGGTCCATGCTGAGAGACGGGGAGCCCATCATACCCATCTTTACAACAGTCTGCGGGTCACTGTAGACGGTTGCGCCTTCTGATTGTTCGAGGCAGACCGTAGACCAATTGCAGTCTAGACACCATTGTAGATGGACCAATCAAGGCTCACTGTAGTTATTAGTAACTATTAGAAAATAACAGGTTGGACACAGGACAGCTAGTTTGAGACAAATCTGCGACAAACAACCGAAGTTTATTAATTTGCATTGAAATAGTTTCCTACCCCTTTGCTTTCCTTGGCTAGCAGTATTTTAGCCGACAAGACTTCAGCCTGATAGGTAAAGTTATCTACCGGGCGACTTCATTCATTCAACAACTCCGTCTACTGTTTCATTTCAATTCGGATTCAATCAAATCGATTAGGAAGGGGGGCATATGTAACATGGCCCCTATTCCAGACATTCCAAGGATTAAAGTAATATAAGTAATATATAATAAGAGTTCCATACTCATGATGATGACTGTAAAGATGGCATGCACAGTCTTGTAGTTTTTAAGATATGATAAGAAAAGATAAGCGGGAAATTTATTACAGGGGAATTTACAGCAGCCCTAGAGCACTAAAATATATACAGTCCTGCTCACTACAGTCCTGTAGTGAGCAATTCTGTTATTAACAGCTATGTACAGGTTTATAGTATTGATGTGCAGTTGTCAGGATTGTCCAGGTTATGTTATGCTGTGGACTGAAAGGTGCTTGCTGTACAGTCTAACAACAGCTGCAGGGGAGGAAGGACTCATTGGCTGTTCTTCACACATTTTGGGTGAAGAAGCTTGTTGCTGAAGGAGTTCTCTAGTCCATTTTCTAATGATAGTAATATTAAAACAATAATCATAACATATAAGGCCTATGTATCGCCTTTGTGCAGAAGTTCCCTAATGGTTACGAGCCCCCGGGTCATCCATGGTGAAAACCCACAAACCCCTGCTCACCATCAGCAGGCCATCCTGACAGCTACCAAAGAGGCCCGCCTGTACTGGGACAAAAGACACCTTCCACAGGCTCCTGCAGGAGTTTCTGAACCAGGCCACTGCTCCCTGGCCCACGCAGAGAAGCTCCTGCAAGTGGAAGGTAACCCAGCACCTTCCGCAAGCCGTGCCAGGGAAAGCTGGTGGTGCCATCGGCCAGTACCAGAATGACCCGCTTCACCTGCTAGCAAATGATGTGGGCTACATGAAGTTGTGTTAATATTATATTTAACACCCTGTATTGTTCTTATTATTCATCTTTATTCACTATCACAGTTGCACTGACATTAACCATGACAGTACTAAATTGATGTTTATGATTCCAGCCTGCTTGACAAACACAGGGCAGAGGTCAGTGGTTCACATCCAAAGGGGGAGATCAGAGAGCAGCCTGCAGCCACAGCCTGACCTGTGGAGAGGACAGAGCAGCCAAAGAAACTTTAAATAGTCTTTATTTTCATGTACACTCAGGTTCAGATTGTAAATAGTCTTTATTTTTATTACTTTTCATTCTTAAACATGTTCAATGACACTTTGTCTGTGCTGTAATTCTGTGTGTTGGGGGAGTATCAGTAACAGTGGCTGCTCCCATTACTTTCAGTATCATAATTTTGGCAGGCATAATTTTCCACTGCTGCAAACAAAAAAGACAGCAGAAGTCTGATGAAGAAAATGTCTCAGCTGATGAAGAGAGTCTTGTCCATACACAGTCAGAAATGACCGTGGTAATGAAGGAATTTGATGTACTAGTAATTGCAGTTGCTGTTTTGTAAAATAATTCAATAAATAAAATAATTCAATAAATATAAATATTTTTTTTTATGTTAAAGATTTTAGACAATATAGAGGCCACCTGGAATTTGTGGGAGAAGATGGGCATGGAACTTGAAGACATAACCAAAACCCTTATGGACATTAAGGTGAGTGGTAAGTCTCATTAAGGTGAAGGGTAGAAGCTTGATTTATTGTTCATAAAACTTTAACTCAGGTCCCTTTTATGTCAGAAGTATAAATGTAATTTTTGTTTGTTTTTTACAGGGCCACTTGGGGCCATCACTCATTTGAAAATAATTGTAATATTAATAGAAATTTTAATAGAAAATGTATTGCATTACATACTGACATAGTGTATCATAGCTAGAATTTGGTTGTAATTGCATGGTCACATGGAAATGTTGATCTTCAACAGCTATCATACAAAGATAGTGGAAAATACTGATTTGTTGGGTGTTTTTTTCCATGGATATACTTAGATAGTGGAACTGCATGCCAATGTTGATACCAGATCTATAGTAATTGCCGTGTTAATGCTGGATATCAGCATCCTGTAATATCATACTTGATGTTGGATGCAGGATCCATTATAATTGTATGTGTCAATATTGATGCTGATCGAGTGTGATTACATCGCCCTGATGTTGATGCCAGCATTACGTAATACCATACTTGATGTTGACTGTTGGGATTCAATGTAATATATATACCTGATTCTAAAGATGGGAGAGTAACATCAAACCGTGGCCCTCACGTTTTTGATTTATATTCAATATGCATGGCATATAGACTGATAGATAGATGTACTTTATTGATCCCATGAGGGAAATTCTCGTGTTACTGCTTTAACAGAGACAGCAACAATGGTGCCCACAGTGGAGACCGGGGAGTCCCAGAGGGTGATGGGGGGTGTGTGGCTGCGCTCTTTCTGAAATCTGAAGAAATAAGGACCTTTTATTGCAAATAACAAAACAACTATTTAGAAAACAGAAAGTTTGGTAAGTAAATAGACTTGTACTTATATATCGCTTTTCTAGTCGTAGCAACCACTCAAAGCACTTTACACTACGTGTCACATTCACCCATTCACACAATAATATACAGCGCTTGCTCTATGCACAAAGCGCTCTAACACATTCACACCAATGATACACACATCAGGGGCAACGTGGGGTTCAGTGTCTTAAGTAAGTAAGTGGTGACATAAGTAGTGCATGGGGGTGTATAGATGCATGTAAAGAGGATGTTGTCTGCAACAGAAGAGGGACAAACAAACCCAAACCAGAGGAGATGAGAGAGAGAGAGACAGAGAGAGAGAGAAACAATGAGACTGGCTGCTGCATACAGCCCTGGTTAAGCAGAATGATCCTCCCAGTCTGCCAGCTCCTGCAGGAAGAGGCCAAAGAATCTCAGGCAGAAAGGGAGGGGTCATAATAGGGGTCTATGGAGATGTTTGGGAGGGGGATGATGACAGTCTATTAGACCCCACATCTCAGGCCATTCAGCATCTCAGTATAAGGTCAATATGCTGCTTCTTTCGCTTCCTGTAAATATTTCTAACTAATTGTAATTTAAGCAGCATTCAATAAATTAACCCCTTTCAGTTGTGGTAGACCTTATAATGAGTGGATACAGCAATACAAGGAATATAATGCATTCCTCCTTAAACACCAAATAAGTAATTGATATTCATTTTATTTATTTAGAAAATAACTTTAAAATGCTCATTAGGAGACAATAAAAATATACACAATCAAAACAGTCAAACTTTGCATGAGTTTAACCAGGCCTTGATTTTTTCATTTTGTCAAGGTGAATGTCCTTTTGTGTAGGTCACATAACTCTGACGATTTGACCACACTATCAGGGGTCATTATGGCATTACGGATTGTGTGTGCCACTTTTCAGCTCTTTGGCTCGTAACACAGGAGCCAAAAAGATACACACTCAAAATGAAATGAAAAGTGAGTATAGAATAAGCCCTGACACCATCATGAGTGTGATACAGACAACAACAGATGCCACGATCAGCCAGTCATCGCAGGTCCACTGGTCACAGCAGCACTGAAAAAGATAGAAAGAAGAATTTCCGTCAGTGCGTAAGTTGTTTTAGTTAAAATACAATGCTATAATGGCCATTTGGCGCCTGGGGTTCTCACCTTGAGGTTGGGACTATGAGCACGGAGGAGGAGCTTCATCATAAGGAGAGGTTTGAGAAGAAAAGAGAATTAAAAAATCAAAGCAAATTTGATTAATCTAAATTCTTTAATCAACTTGACCAACATAGCCAAATTTGGCAATCTTTCTTACTGCAACAGGAAAAGCTGGTGTCTGTGGCACCCTGATCAGGAACTGTTCCACCCTTTGAGGCATTTCTCTTGCCTAAAGAAATTAAAGAAATATATATTAATGTTCCAATAGAGTACCTTTGGGATGTAGTTGAATGGGAGATTTGCATCATAAGATGAGATAAGATAGGATAAGAATTAATTACGTACAGTCTTTGTAGGCATGACAGCGTCTCTACAGTTTAGTACTCAGTAAAACAATCAACCTGTCTGTCAATGTCCATACTGTTCTTATCTGTTTCCAGCAGCATATTCCAATCTGTGCATTCAAAACAGTCCCTTAGAGCCTCAGAAGCCTCAGGTGTCCATTTAGGTGTGAGTTTAGCTGTAGGTTGCCCGCGACACCGCCAAGTGGTGGTGGCGGCAGTGGCTCTGTGACTTCTTTGACATTGGCATACAGCAGATCAAGGGTTTTATTTTCTGTGGTAGGATAATTAACAATCTGTGTAAATCCAGTCAGGCGGGAGGAGAAGGAAACACGATTGAAGTCTCCTGATATTCTCCTGACTGAATTCTCTTGGTGCATAGTATGGTCTTATACCAACTGCCAATAATTCAATATCTGGACAACACATTTTCTCCTTGACAGTAATATGTGCAGGATTACACCATCTCAAATAAAGCCAGACCCCTACCTTTTTTCTGCCACTAGCTTGAGCATCTCTGTCTGACCGTATGAGAGTGAAACCAGGTAGATCCATGCTGGAGTCTGAGATGTTTTGATTCAACCATGTTTCAGTAAAACACAGGAGACTGCACTCACGGTATACTTTCTGAGTCTTCACCAATATCTCCAGTTCATCACTTTTGTTGGGCAGAGAGTTGACATTTCTCATGATGACTGATGGCTTATATGTCCATTTCCAGGCCTTCACCTTTGCACCAGCATGGCAACCATGAAAACACCTCTTCAGCTGGAATAGGGTGGTATCCTCCAGACTTGCTTCATTTTTATGAAAAAAAGCACTTCTCTTGAATAAACTCTTCTTCCCCAAAGAAGTATCCATCAGTAGTTGACAAAAGCACAATACCAAAAAATGCAGCAAAAATAAAATAAAGATTGAGTAGTGGCTCAGAGCTACCACACTTGCTGCTACCAGTTGAAGTATGTTCTAGAAATGGATGCAGGTGACAAATTTGCAGCAACTGTGTGATGCTATCGTCAATATGGACCAAAATGAATAAGAGCCCAACACTTTGTTGAATCTATGGCACAAAGAATTAAGGGGTAGTTCTGAAGGCAAACGGGGGTCCAACCCAGTACTAGCAAGGTGTACCTAATGAAGTGGCCGATGAGTATATAAAGGTTAAAACACCCAACTTCTACATTTAAGAACATAAATGGTAAAAAAAAAAAAAAAAAACACCCCACGAGTTTCAGAAAAAAGGAAAAACAGTAAAATTTTGTGATTGAAGTCAACAAAACTTTACAGACATAAGGACTACTCATCATAAGCCTGTTTGGTTATCATTTTAAGCCATTTTGGTTGATATTTTTCAGGGTATGATTTCTGAGAAAATTCTGAAGAGAACTCACCATGCAGTCCAAACACCATCCATCAAATGACTTCCTACTTGCTGTGTAAACAGGAAGTACAATTAAAGATCCAAAAATAAAGGGCGCCCCCATAGCTGAATGGTTGGGGCTAGTACTACATGGGCCTCAGTGCCCTGAGCAGCTGGTCTGCGGATCAACTCCCGGTCTGGATGGACCTTTACTGCATGTCATTCCCCTTTTATATGTTGATTTTATCCAATGTTATTTTATTGATTATTGTATACTGTACAGTTTTATTGATTATTGTATATTGTACAGTTTTATTGATTATTGTATACTGTACAGTTTTATTGATTATTGTATATTGTACAGTTTTATTGATTATTGTCTATTGTACAGTGTCCTTGAGTGTTCAGAAAGGCGCTTATAAATAAAATGTATTATTATTATTATATTATATATATAATATATATATTAATGACTACCGCCCTGTTGCCCTCACACCTGTAATTATGAAGTGCTTCGAGAGACTGGTTCTCCAGCACATCAAAGACTGTCTCCCACCCACACTCGAACCCCACCACCGGGCAAACAGATCCACAGAGGACGCCATCACCATTGCTCTGCATGCTGTGCTGAGCCACCTGGAGCAACAGCAGAGCTATGCCAGGATGCTCTTTGTGGATTACAGCTCGGCATTCAACACAATCATCCCAGATATCCACTACCAAACTGGTCAACGGGCCTCCCCCCTCTCACATGTACCTGGATCAAGGACTTTCTGACCAACAGACCCCAGACTGTGAGCCCTCACCTTTCCTCCACCTTTCCTCCACCTACGATTGCAGTCCGGTCCACAGGAACAACATCATCGTGAAATACGCTGATGACACCACAGTGGTAGGACTGATCTCAAAGGGAGACGAGACAGCCTACAGAGAGGAGGTCCAGAAACTAACAACCTGGTGTACAGACAACAGCTGACGTACTATGTTTCCATCTGGTACGGAAGTTGCACTGAGGCAGACAGAGCGAGGCTTCAGAGGACGGTCAAGGCAGCACAGAGGATCGTTGGCTGCCTTCTCCCCTCCCTGACGGACATCTACACCACCAGGTGCCTCAGCAGAGCTCAGAACATCATCAAAGACAGCTCACATCCTGGTTCCCAGCTCTTTGACCTGTTGCCCTCTGGCAGGCGCTGCAGGTGCATCAAAGCCAGGACAAACAGACTGAAAAAGTTTCTTCCCGAGAGCCATCACCACCTTGAACTCTCACACACAACGGCCCCCACCATCAACATAACATAGACTGTGCAATATGCCTCACTCTGTGCACTTTAATTTTAACTATTTATCTGTACAACCGTCCTGTGCAATACAGCACACCTGTGCAATACATTCACATTCACACTTATACCTCATTGTACATAGAGTTGCACTGTTTTTTTTTTTACATTAAAAAAAAAAAATCTTTTCTATATATTTTGTTTCTGCATATTTTGTATGTTTGCACTGAAAAGGAGAAGCTCTCCAATCTTGTTGTACTTTAGTATAATGACAATAAAGGGCATTCTATTCTCTTATTATTATCACTCTCTCTCTGTTTCCTATCTCTCTCCACTGTCCTATATAAATAAAGGCAAAAATAGCCCCAAAAAATAATCTTAAAAAAAAAATCTAAATTTCGTTCAGCCACCCTGCACACTTTGCATTGTTTTAATGTATGAATGTCATACAAATTACAGTTTAAATTCTACATACTCTCAAAACAGTTAACAAACTAGTATAGAAATTCCTTTAAAGTGCAAGTCTGATTTATACTCTTCTGCACCCTTAGTACTTTCAATTGTTTAATGGTTAAAGCTGCCAACAGGGCTCCCTGAGAGACTCCTGGCAGTCTCCCAAGCCTTGACATGTGCATATAAGTAATTCTGATCTTCATTCTGATCTCCATTTGTAGGCCTACACTGGAATCAGCTTTTAATCAACATCTGTGATCAATCTGTGATAACCCTGATCTTAAAACAAAAAACCAGAAAAAGCAGAATGGTTGATTAGCAAAAGCCCCTAAAAATATCTTGAAAAAATGTCTTGAAATGATGTTTTCTTTATCATTTATGCAGAGCCAGTTATAATCGTGATTACTGTAATAATAAAAAACACAATCCAAACTATATGTTTTTAAGGCCAGTTTTTATTTTTTTTAATTCTCTTTCCACTGTCCTCATTTCCGCTCCTCCTATTCCCCCTCATCCATGCCATCCATGCTATTCTGTGTTTAAAAACAAAGGATCTACTCAGTGAAAAAAACTGTCATGTGAAATCATCTTATCTACAGCGGAAACAACAACAATGACATTACATAAATAAAACCACATGCAATATTTTTGCTCCAGCATACTTATTTTAAGTACACGTTCTTGGCCCCACGGTGAGGTGGTGGAACACCTCCCACAGCAGTCAGTATGCCCGGCCCGGCTGCTTCGCTACGCTCAGGTGCAGAAGTGACAGAGGCGGCGGGTTTGTGCAGCGATGGACAAGGCATGTAGCACTTTAAGTACATTCCCCCTGCGTCCACTAGGCAAACCCAACGACCGCACCCTGATCTGACGTCTGTCTGCGTGTCTGATCTCAGAAGGAAAGCTGAGTACCAGTGTTCTAAAACTTATTACAAAAAGTGTTTGAACTAAGCAACTACTTACGCTTGCTGCGGGGGTTCCCCACTGGTGGGGGACCAGTCGACGAGTTGCATGGACCCATTCTGGCTTGGCTTTCCCTCAACCTTCACAGCTGTTCATGTGACCAGCAGCACCTGGTATATACACCTGGTATATATATATATACACACATAGGAAAGTATCCCCCAAAAATAAAGTCAAACCATACCTGACACATGGCGCTAAATGGAGGAAGAAGCAAAAATTTCGATTCGCACATATAAAGCAGTTACCATGGTATGGAAAAGAGGAAGGAGTGGTAGCAATGCTGGGAAAAGAGACCAGTTATTAGGGAAAAGGCGCTACTGAAAATAAAGAGGTCAAAGGTCATGAGAGTGGGGAATGCTACATGATGCGTGCAAGTGATGCTCGAGGTGATTGTGAAAGGTGGTGATTGAATGAATATACAAGTGAGTAGGGAAAGCTTAGCAATAATGGGAAATGTTCATAAAACTCAGATGATGTGTGCAGGGGGATAGACTTCCTGACTGAAGTATCATTTCAATCGGGACAGTGTAATAGGAGAACGAAAGAGTGTGAGAAAGAAGAGAAATGAAGAGGAATGAATTGATTGTGCACAGAATAATAGACTTGAGCACAGGAAGAAGATTGCAACAGAGAGCAGTAAGGCGTGGCCTGTGCCTTTGCCGCACAGAGGAACCCCCCACCCCCACCCCCACCCCAGAAGCAAGGTGTACTGTACCTGATGACCAGCCTAAATCAGACAAAAGGAAGCAAAAGTACCATAAAGCAGGGGAATGCAACAGTGATGCAGAGGAAAATGCAATTGCGGGGAGAAGGCCATAATGTGGGAATGCAACAGGGATGCAGGAAATGTGGGGATGCAGCAGTGATGCTGGAGAATTGCAGGGAGGAGGCCCTAATGCAGGGAATGCAGGAGTGATGCGGGAGAAATTCAGGGAAAAGACCATAAGGCAGGAAATGCAACCGGGATGCAGGAAGATGTGATAATGCACGGCTGGAGCAGCTGGTGTGGTAGGGACTGGAGGAGCAGCGGTCCGTGTGGAAGAAGAAGAACACAAACTCCGTAGTTGCTTTTCTGAGATGAGGCGGCAGATTCCCTGATTTATAAATGTTATGCTTATCTCAGGTCTCTTTAACTAAGTGAGGGCAATACAGAGGCAATCGTTTGCAACTCAAGAACTGAGAAACAAGTTTTGGGGAGCTGGAGAATGCGTTGAGTCCTAACTGATAATGCAAGCTACTAGGTAGCTGGCAGTAACAGTGCTGAGGCAACAGCTGAATAACGGCAGAGAGAAGACATTTTAAGCTGTTTTCAAAACTGGCCAAACTAGCTTACAGGTGATTGGCTCTGGTTGGGTGTGTCAGGTTGGCATTGGATGAAAACAGAATTGGTAGAATGGGGCTTAGAGATAGCAGGAAACAACATGATTCGTGGTATATGCAGATAGACGTCCCTAGTTAAGCTTCCTTACAGCACTAGTGGAAGGCATCACCTGTTGTCATCATAGTGCTGTTAACTTTTCTTTGATGGTGGAAGGTTCCAACAAAGCAGACCTCATCTCTTTAACTATAGTACTAAATAAGGATAAATTCTTTATCAAACATTTTACAACTGTTACGTACATCTTCTTTTCTTGATGGATCGCTACCCACTTGGAAAACCATATCAGTGATTACAAACCGTCTTCTATCATGACAGCTGAGCATAATAACCTTGCAAAATCAATCTGCATAATTACAAAGGACCTGATGGCGGCGGCAGTAGTTGCTGTTGATGGTATTACATAAAATCTTGTCTGCGGCTATCAGCACAATTATTCACCAGTGTTTGCAGCATTCATAATGCCTGGTGCAAACCACTGCGATCAGATTATGTCATTTATCCCCCTTTTCCACCATGTGTAGGCACGTGTACCAGCATGAGCTAAAACATGAAGGAAGGCGGGGGCAGACCCGGCTTGACCATCAGGGTGGAGCCACAAGCCAGACTCTGTTGAGAACAACCTTTCCTGATGCATGTCTTTTCTCCCTCACCATCAAGCGCGGTTTTGTAACACGCTGACATCATCAAAGAGGAGCCCAGAACAGGAAGTTCAGGAGGTTGAACTGAAGTATACTGATGAGGAAATGGCTGCCTGTTGGCTGCTGCATCTGAAAACAAATACAAATAAGAAATATCAAAATATGTTCTAGTTCATGTAGCTCTAGCTGTAACGTTCGTGTTCAAACTGGGTGCCCTTACACCAGGAGGGAATTTCACTTAATCTTGTCCTTCTGTGGGTCAATTAATTGTTTAAGCATTCTATAGATCTCTTGCTTGACAGAATAACAATTTTAATTACTATTTTACTTATTGTGCACACATAAACCACTTTTATCACTACACACTACTCTTAAACCACCTGGGAGTAAAACTGTTTATTTGTTTTTAACTGTTGGGTCACAGAAACTAACAGGACAGTTTAACACTGACTGGGAAACTCTCCACCTGTTCTGAAATTAATTGGTTCGTCTCTTGTAAAAAAGACTATAAAATCCATTTTTCAAATATGAATGTGTTCAGGTTTCTATTTCAATAATAAAATCCCCTTGGGTTAATTTTCTGTGAACTGTTTCATCTCTATTAACGATGTAAAATATTAGGCAGATCAGAGGAAACTATCCAGTTGTATTTATGTTTTATTTTATTGACCTGTTAGTTTAGAACAGATGTTTGTTTATCAGTTTAAACTTGAAGTTTAAGGAAAGATCCAGACAGTTTGATTCTTCATGTTTTTATTGTTCAAATTTACAAAACAAATGTCAGTGACTAACAAAAGATACTAAAAGAAGTACAAAGCATAATCAATGAGTTAGTGTTGGTTATTGAGTTTAAAGTACTGATTAATGACAACAATATTCAATGGCAGTCAGATTGCAGGAAATGAGCAAAATGATCTCTGGTTCGTCCGCTGGTTTGGTATCGATGATTTCAGGACAATTCATCCAGGGCTGGTGTGGCCAGGGCTGTATGGCATACTGGATGGTGTCGAGTGCAGCTCCGATGTCGAAGTTTTTGGCCAGAAGGTGTTATGTCAACCACCCCTTCATCAATGGATGGGGACTCCACAAGATGAGGTCTACCTCTGGGGAGGAGTGGGGTTCCTGAGTAGAAGGACACCATAAAGGCTCAAACAGCTCAAAACTCAGGTGCAAAGATGTGAGTGCACCTTGAGGCAGGTGTGGACCTGGCTGCCTCCCTCAAACCTATTGGTGCCTGCTGGTCCCCAGAACCCCTTCTGTCCTCCTGAATGGGGCCCTGGTCCTGGTCCCCAGGCTGGAGGGGGTCGCCTCTCTGGAGCTCAGGTGAGTCCACTCCTCATCAGAGTCTCTGCTCACCTGAAAGATCCCACACACAGTCCCAGTCTGGTTTTCCTACTGGTTTATACTGGTTCATACTAAGTAAGAGATGATTATTCTAGTCTCTGATGAGGCATAGGTCCTCAGGATCTCAACCTTCTGAGAGGGTTTGGCCCGCCGTGCTATCCTCTCAGCCATGTCCTTACCCGAGGTTCTCTCAGCAGTGGCGTCAAGATACCTTTGGCAGAACATCTGGGCGTAGATAAGCACCGCCTCTTGAGCACCATGTATATAGAGCATTCAGCCAGCTCCTATACCTCACAATCATTGATTGTATACGTCTTTGGCCCTTGTCAGCGCAGCCCGTGGCGTTGCTCGGTTCACAGCATATAGCCCTGTCGGAGCCTGAAAAGATTTCCAGGATCTGCAGGTTCCCTTTCGCCCTTCCACGAATCACTGGGCGGTACTACCGTTCGTCTGCAAAGGCAGGTGCTATAAAGGCTCTGGTCTACCTTGAAACCCACTGCAGCCACTCCAACGCCTTACGTGGGGGATCCAGTGCCAGATTGAACAGGAGGAGACAAAGGGTCACCTTGGTTCTCAAAGCGCAGGGGATTCGATGAATCCCTCTGGCCAGTGTGTACAGGACAGGCCTCCTTGAGTCTCGGGCTGGGATACCTGAGCAGAGGAGACTAGCCAGTCTCAGGAAGCGCAAAGAAAACCAAAAAGAAAAGAGAAGGAAAAGTATTCTTCTAATGAATCCTTATAGAACCGAAAAGAAATCTTATTCAAACGTAACAAATACTGTAATGAAGTTCAGATCAATCTTTCAGGATCCAAGACACAGACAACTCCTTAAGTAAATAATGAGACAGATATAACAACAATCTTGCATTTAAAATTATACTAACATAGAGATGTGCCATGAAAATAAAAGAGAATACAGACAGATAAACAGTTAAGCCCCAAGTGACCACAGTTTGATCAAAGAGATATATCTGTTTTCAGATCACATATAAATGCCAGCCCCTTACGTCTACACTGTCTGTCATAAAACTTCATTCGAACCAGAGTGGAAACTCTGTCAAAAGGTCAGATTATGTCAAAAATGCAAAAAAAGTGGCTGCTGAATGTCTTACAGAAAATATGTTCATGTTTGTGATGACGGCTGCAGGAAATAGACAGTGTAAAGTTCTGAAAATTAGGAGAAATGATGAATGGATCTGTCACACCTGTCATGATCATCTTAAAAGGAATGTACCCTCTCTGAAAACAACAGCCAACAACATGGAGCTTATTGATATTCCACCTAGGCTGTGTGACCTCAACATTTTGGAGACATCTGATGGCAAAAGTGTATTCCATTTGCTAAAAGATCATCCCACTTCCAAAGGCAGACGAAACAGCCTTGGTAATGTGGTGTGTGTCCCATCTGAGGTGCGAAACAGCGGGCGTTACCCAGACTGAAATGAGTCTCAAGTCCCTGAGGTCAAACTGGAAGGACAACACAATATTACAAGAGGTCATCAGCTGTTCAGACTGTCTGGTCTAACTACTACAGGCCTAAGATAAACTGAAACATTCACCACAGTAGCAGGGACATAAGTATCAGAGATGAGGCTGAGTATGTGACACACTCCCTGATGATGATGATGATGATGATGATGATCTGATGGAAATTGACAGGTTGGACAGTACTTCATGAGGCAGAACATAGACCTGATAATGAGCAGGATGTTGACATGTTTGTCCTGTGTAAAACCACTCAAAGACGCCACCAGAAGTCTGGGCTCTGGTTTGGTTGGTTCCCAAACCACCATGCAGAAGACAATGATCATTAGACCTGATGATGATGATGATGATATTCAGTGATGATGATGATGCACTGGACCTGCTAACAGCAAAGGGCAAAAGCTCAGACCACTCAACCAGCTGCTGAATGAACACAGAAATTGCCTCCCTGAGTTTGGGCAGCTCCTGGCTCGATGTCAGTTAACAGTCGAGGAGTACCACCAGTGTCGTAAGATAAACAAATCTGTGCTGTGATACTGAAGCGTGACCCAAGGACTACTGGGTAAATGGATATAATCCACATCCACTATGAGGCCTGGGATGCTAATATTGATGTCAGTTACATTTCCCAATGCATATTCATGCATCATGCCTCACCAGCTACATAACAAAGCAAGAGTCTAAACTGTCTGAGTACCTCAAAACAGTCATTAAGAACTCAGAAGCAAGGACCATGTCAGTAGATGTGATGAGATGAGAGGTCATGCGACTATTCAAAGAGAATCCAGTGCTCAGGGTGTGTGAGCCGTGCCTGTGGCCTTCATAGTAGTGTTCATGTGCTGTAGGTATTCATACCAGATGACCCACTGAAATGAGTCGCCCCCTCTAGGTACACAGAGCACAACAGCCAAGTGTTCAAATGTGTGGATACAGCATCTTTGACCGACAAATACAAATCCAGACCTGAAACGCAGAGTTTGAACAGATATGAGCTGACTTTCGTCCACAGATTTGTCTGGTCATGAAAAGGTAAAATCTTTGCCCCAGCTAAATGACATGGGATTTGTTCAGGGCGAGAAATGATAAGCCTGCTGTCATCCGATTTCTGCTACTCACAGAAAAAAACATCCACAGCAATTTTATGGAACCTTCTAAACTATACATTCCTTACCATCAGATCGAGAACTGAAAAGGCACTCTTACAGGTCCTTCTGTAACCTTCTATGTACGTTGCCTGGTTCTGACCTTCCACAGGCCACGTCAGAGGCGTTGTCAAGCGAAACAAAGACAAATATGAAATGAACAGTGAGATTGAGAGCTGTTGAAGGTATGGGGAGAACAGAGGTAAGTTGATGAATGGTGTAACCCTGTGCATGAATGAAGCAGACAGGTTGGAGTGTATCTATAGACTGGAGGCAACAGAGCCAGATCATGACTGTTCAGAAAATGTCGAACTACAGTCAACAGGCTAATGCTGTAATAGAGGCAGAATAATCAGAGGCCCCCTATCATTGATCCTGTGGTTTCGTCACATGCCAGAATCTGAACCAAACAGGGCCTGTATTCTATGCAGTGAGAGAGACTGGGTATAAAAGCGTGTTTGTGGACTGGATCAGAGCAGCTGTTCTTTTACATAAGCGGTGGTGCCTGTCACAGGGAAGTCACATCTCATCAAATGCATCTACTCAGAGGCATGAAGATACTGCCCAGACATGCTGGAAAGAGGCTGACTATCAAGGCCACTGTACTGTTGACTTCTTCCTGGAACCGCAGCCTTTATGTATCTGGCACCACACACTGCCTCTCTCCCGCAAGCTGCGGGAAGTTTGAGCCTCCATTTTGTGGGACTGGGTAATTAGCTGGATGAGGTCAGGCTGGAACTTCTAAATGCTAAATCATCGCGCATCATTGATGGAAGTGTCTATGGTGTCAAAGCTCCTCTTTGCCTCACGTGGATCTGTGAGACTCAAACAGATCAAAAACTGATGAAACCCTTTGGAGGGAATGTCAGTAATTGCAGTTGGAGACTTTTATCAGCCCCACCAGTCGACAGTCAAACCTCTGTGTGTCTGACCATCACAGATTGACCTGTAGCAGGAACACTTTCAGATGATCACTCTGACTGATTATCGACAGGAAGATGATGTTGTAACTTCCACAGAGATGTTAGACAGGATCCATATGAGGAAAGTCAGTATGAGCTGTCCCCAGCGCAGACAGAGCTTTGCTATGCAAACTGTCCATGAACCCTGGCACACCAACTGATGTCTGCACACATTTTTGCTACTGTATACAGTAGATGCACACAACTCTGCAGCACTGGCTCAGCTTCACTGTCACATCACTACAGGTGATGCTGATGACTACAAAAGGACCCACGATCTGGCAGAATGGCCTTGTAAAGCAAACCAGTAGAAAAGAGGAGGCCCAGAAATGGTTACCAGACACACTGCAAGTTGCTGAAAGGTGCTCGTATTATACTCCACCATTGATGTGTCTCAAAGTTAGTCAATGGTTCATTTTACTACTTTGGTCAGAGTGGTACCTTTCAACAACATGTATCTTCACGTGTCACTAAGCTTTAGACTAAGATGGATGATGCGACAGCTGGGAAGGAACAGCGGTAACAGAGCATCAAGTGCACAATGTATGAGAGAGCAGAGGAGAAGCTGGAGAACAGAAGGTGGTTCGCAGACAGTTTCCCCATTAAACTGGCCTTTACGCCATAATTCCGGACTGCAAGCTGCTACTTTTCCACTTTGAACCTTTGAACCAGATGGCCAACCAAGTGGTGGTGGAGTTACTGTTTATGTCCAAGACAACATTCAGGTTAAGTGAGAAACAATATATTCTGATATAACTGACCTTGAGTTTATGGCTTTGAAGGTTTAGGCTCCCATGAGTGCACTGATTTTCATGTGAACCTCAGACTACTGTAGCAGGATCATTCCTGTCCTTGAGCAACCTATTGGACTCACTGGAGATCCTGGATTGTCATCCCATCATTGTCTGTGGTGACTTTAATGAGAATCTTTTATCCAGTGCAAGCAAACCGATACTGGAGCTGTTTCAGTCTAGAGGATACGCACAACTCATCACTGCTGCAACCACAGAGAAGAACACACTGCTGGACCTGATCTTCATCTCACAACCACAGAGATGTCTCCATTCTGGTGTGATGAAAACCTATTACAGCTATCACGACCCTGTGTACTGTGTACTGTCAGCTGAGTCTGAAAGGTAAAGAAAAATGCAAATGATTTGAATCTAAATTCAGTGCAACGATCTGAGAAAGTACTTAATGAGAACTTTGTGTGAAATTGTGAGAAAAGTAGAGCAAAACAGTGAGTTTTAAAAAGCATACTACAGTGGAGTATAGACTAAATGATAGTGATGAAAGAGAGTGAAATGTTCTAATAACAGTTTGGTTTGAGAAGACAGTCATAGCAGTTTAATATGATCTAAATTCGGGGGTCCTCGATACAGCCGGACCACAGGCTGTTCCAGCCTCACTGAGGCTGTGAGGGAGGGAGGGAGGACCAGAGGACCCCTATAAAATAACAAACTGCAAGGTTTCTTTGTTGCTTGAGGAATAACACAATGTTTGACAAAGTGCTTATCATTTTTATCCCTCAACCATAACACTGTCTTTGTATGTCACCTGGTAAAATATTGTCACAGTGATGTATTCTGTTCAGGTTCCTCCAGTGAGTAAGGTAAGGTAAATTCAGTGAGTGTCATGTTGTAGTTTTTAGGTAACATTGTTGTTGAACTAATGTAACTGTCCATGTAAAGGAAACCTACTTTTACTGTTTAACAAATTATTGGTAGATTTCATGTCATAGGTAACATTGGTTTGGTAATCAGGACTGTTAAGAGTATTGGATAATGTTACAGGTCATATAATCTTTCAGGTAACTATATGGCAGTGAGTTATGCTTCCCTTGTGTTTTGGCCTGTGTATTTATCAGGGTGGGTTTTGGGTCTGGGTTGGTAAATACACAGGCCAAAACTTTCAGTAGCTGTATAGAACAGCTGTAAAGCTGAGCAGTTGTACAACCATACAACTGCTTAAAAACACAGCAGTTCTATACAGCTACTGAAACATGTACATGTATATATACAGCATTACAGTGTATATATACATGTACACGTTTCTGCTGCCAACACTGGGAATACATCAAAAAGTATGTGTTCTCAATGTAACACACACTTTCTGATACCTACCAGCTGATACCCCACATTTCCATCCACCCAATGTCCCAGTGCCCTCTGTGGCAGGGTGGATGGACTATAGCTAGAGACTGTAGCTTTGATAACTTTTCTTTTCCCCTGGACAAAGACACAGTTCTCCTGTGTCCTCTGTGACCACACATTATCAGCCTTCACCACACCTCCTCCAGCACTGTGAGGATCAGCTCAGATCAACCACGTCATCCTGCTGCCACAACACCATCTTAACTGTCAGTCTGAGGTGGACCCATCAGTACTGGACCACACAGAGACATGTTCTACTTCCTGCCAGTCCCAGTCATTCTTCAAAGCAGACGATGAGATAACTCCTGCCAACCTTTGCCTCACCTTCTCTGTGACTCTCGGACACTGGATCAGCTGACTACAGCCAAGACATCATCCTGCCACAGACCAGTCATCACAGCACCATCCTGACTGTTGATCAACAGCAGAGTCATCAGTACTGGACCACACAGAGACCCTGTTCCTCCTGCCAGTGCTCAGGCTTCCTCACAACAGAGCAGAAGGTATGGTTGGTTTTTGTCATATAACAGTACTTTTTGATGTTTGTTCATTCATCTGTTCATATTACAGTAATACTGTTGCTCTTGACTTTTATGTCACAGTTAGGAGTTTAATAATGTTATGTACATGAACTTCTTCCTTCAGGTCTTCCTTCACTGTGATTCTCCACTTCACAGTAGAGACCACTGCACAGCTCCACAAGCTAGTGAGCTATGTGAGATGGCACTGTGTGCTTCCTCTCTGCAACATCAAGCTCGTCCTCCAACACGTGTTAAAGGTAGCAGTTTTATTCTCCTACTCCTGCCATACCAAATCTCCTGATGATCAAAACAACAGAAACACTGTTGGTGCATGCAGTTTGCATTTACAACTAAAGAAATGTCTGAGATAAAGTTTCCCCACTGTTTTTCTTTTTAAGGTCTCTGCACCTCTGTGTCCTCCATGTTCACTGACACTGACCAGATGACTGAAAGCAGAAGCTATACAGCCACTGGAAAGGTCAAAGGTCAGTCCATCTTCATGCTGACACTGTGCTCTGTTGACAGTTTTGGTTTGTGCCAACAACTGACTGAAGAGCATCATGACAGAACAAACTATGAACCCTGGACAGAATGACTGTGTCTCTGAAAACAGCTCTGCAGTTTAAAGAGTCTTTTGGACTGTTGACCTCTACCCAACTGATATATGTTTATTCTGCATCTCATAAGAATTTATTCCTTTCCTTTTCATTTCATTTCCTTTCCTCCCACCCCCCCAACCGCCCACCTGTCTCTTCATCAATAGATAAAGAGAACAGATAGAGAGGGAAAACAGGTCAATTAGTTCAGGTGCCACAGGCACATCAACTAATTAACCTGGAGGAGAGGCCAGATTTTAGTATCTTAATCATTAGTGTGGGGTGTCAGCTGGTATGTACGTGAAAGGTTTCTCACATTTGTGCACTTAGCCTTGATCTAATCTAAAGCTCTGGGTACAGACATGAGTCCTACACTGTTTATAGCTCCAGTGGTAAAATGTGTGTGAAACTGAAGCTCAGGGTTTTCACATGGGCCTTGTCTAATGACGTGATTGTTCCCATGTTACTCCTCTCACCTGAAGTCACACAGGTGAATTACATTTTGAAAAACACATTCAAATGTTGGATAACATACACCTGAACTGATCATGTTGATATGATATGACAGTGGAGCTCTGCTGGAGTTGTTGGAGTGTGAACTACTGAGCACATTAGATCAGTCTAACCACTGTGTGAAGCCTTTGGTGGTGGGCTGAACAATTCTGTATAAAACCACTGGGATCAATGCTGTCCAACAAAAGACACCATGTATCATGTTCTAATGTCAAAAGCTCTGGGTTCTGAAATGTCACCTTCATCTGTTTATGAGCATAAAATATGTACATTTGTTGTTGCTATCTGTACCTGCATTCATTTGTTACCATGAATCTCTATACAGTTTAAATCACAGTATGATTTGGACTCTGCCTACTGTAACCTTCATAGAATGGTATTAGAGGATTCCTACAGATGATGACTGATGGTAACACTCGTTATTCAGCCTGTCTTACAAAGTAAGTTCAAACACTACGGATATTCTTGACTCCATATTCTGTTGTCCATTTTGTGGCATATCTTATTATTTAGAGATTTCAAGTTGTAATAAAAAAAGAGGTCATGAGTGAGATATGATATAATTTGTAATGTTTGTAATCTATTGATAAAACATAATTTATTCTCTTTCTGCTGCAGCTATATTAATTCAGTGTAATTATTGCTTGCTACATAATTTATGGCACAAAATCAGGATGTTTTTGGGTTATTAAAATATTCATCAAAAGTGACCTCTCCTCTTCACATACAAGTAGCACTGAGAACGGTGGTTAAAAAATACAATGTGACCTGAAACTCTTCTCCTTCTGTGTTAGGACCACTACTTTTCAAGCTCAGCCGCGTGCAACTGCTGGGTATGACGGCTATGTTAGATGTCTGTGTTAGAGAAACTTTGCTGTGGTGGTCTGGACTGGCTCTCAGTTTATGCTAGTTGTTGAAATGATCATGGTGCATGGAAAGCAGCTGCAGAAATGTTCAGTGTACAGAATAAGTAAGTGAGTGTGTATTGTCAGTTCTTTACACACGTGTGTGTTAATCACCGCTGCAAACTGAGACCGCTTCGGCTGACGCCGGCACCGTGCCAGCTACGCAGCCCTTGTCTGGTAGTTTTCTGTATGCAAATTGCGATGAACCGTCCCCAGTGCGTGATTGGCTCCAGCCTGGGAAGGCGTGACCTTACTTCCGCTTCCTGCCCCCTGCCCTTGCTCCCAGCTTTCTCATTGGTGGATGGATACTATACCATCTTAGTGATACTAAATATTGGTGTGATATGATTTGAATATTGAATAGTGATAAATATTGATAAGTGAATAAATAAATGTGTTAAAATGTACATATTGGTGTTAATTCTTTTTTTTTTTTTTTTTTTAAGTTAAACAACATTAACACAATGTATTAACATCCCAACTGGGTTTTTATCATGACAGATTGTAAGGCTATTCTGGTAGTTATGATTGTATGTTAAGTCATTTGAGTGTGTAGTAAACTAAACAGTCAACTGCACAACATGATGAATTTAAATCATAGAAATATGACAACACATAATAATATCATCATCACATTCAGATGTTCAGTATTTTCTTCATCTCATCACCACCACCAGTGTCTAGACCCTGGGGGGTTTCCTATACCAAACACAGCCTCATCCCCTTTCAAATATGATGACATAATAATGGGGTCTAATCCCCAATGATGCTCTACACGTCACACCTCATTTTTCTCTTGTTTGTGCACATGGCAGTACAGTTTTGTTGACTCAGAATGAAATACATTTGATAGTAATCTTGTACAGATAAAAATGACTTCAGCAAACTATGCTGCTTGTTTGGACAGTCAGTCATAAACATGAGATCATTTTGTGAGACAAGAAAAATATTTGAACAATGAAAGAGAAAATACATTTTTTATTTAGAATCATAAATTGAACTAACTAATAACTAAATAAGGAACTAAATCATTTTTTTTACAAACACTATATACTAATGACAACAAACAAACAACAATGAAAACAAGGAGCATCCTTCATTTGTCCTCAACAGCACTAATTTTTGTTACCTTTCTCCCCTCTCTGGTAAGGCTAACACAGATTTTTCCAGTCCTGAGCCTGGCATCGAATGGCTCCCACAGGCCATGTTCCACCCTCACCATGTTTCCCTCCTTCATCAAGAGGGTGGACATGCCTGGCTGCTCCTCTGTCACACCAACAACAGTGACTGAGTCAGCACTGGCTTTGACCTCCTGTTGAGAGGAAAAGAACATGAGGATACATTGGATACATGTCAGATACATTGGTCACCTGTTACCAGAACCAAAATCTCTCCCTAACATTAAGGAAGACTGTTGTCTTTCCACCATTGTCATTATTTCACTTCATTTAAGTCACAGCAATTAGAAAAAAAAGTTGTTTCCTGTCAATTTCAAAACATTTAGTTTAGTAGCTTTAAGGTTAAGTGCATATGGGAAATAAAAAGTCACTGATTTCTTTTTTGTTAAATATGAAATGAATTACTTAAGCCTTTTCATTGTGTTATACTGTACCTCAAGCTTTGTATATGTGGTTGAATGGAGCTGAACCCCATAACCTGAGACCTTGAGTTTGAGATGGGTCAGTCTCAGGTGCTCCCCAAGTTGTGGGGTCAGCTCCACGGCCTGCTCCCTCCAGAGGCAAATGTTTGCTTGTTTTTTGTCCTATGGAGGATAAGACAATATGATGTGTTAGTATGCTGCCTAAACCATAATAACAACAAGTAAATACAATGCATTAAGAAACTAAGGCTGTAGCAAAAGGAGTGGATTTTGGAGGTGAATCCCTAACAACAGCAAACATAGCTGTCAAATAAATATGGCTCAGTAAAGGGAAAATCTGAAATGAAATGATTTTGAAATGTTTTGGAGTAGATCCGTAAAGTTGGCCTAGCCTACTTAACTCAAGTAAAGGTAGGCCTCCTTAAGAAAGTGTAGGCTATTACCCGTTTATTACAGTAGGATATGCCTTTTTATTTGCTCATTTAATTACTTTTTACATCTTTTTGTCTGTCTCTTCAAGTCTTCTGTGTTTGTTCTGTATTATTTGGATTAATATGTTATGAAAAAAGCAGAGATGGCAAAAATACATCAGCCTACCTCCTGCAGTGTGAGTTTTTTCAGTGGAATGCTGTCTTTTCCACTTCTCACCTCCTTGAATGTAGACACCTGAAAAACAGGACACATTCATATTAATTCCACCTTTTATAGCAAGCTCTTCAATTTTATTCCTTTAATACTATAACAACAAATGCAAGAAAAAGCAGCCATGATCAGGATATGATTTGAAGAATCAGGAGAGGTCAATGACAAAGAAAACACTGAAAGGTCAAAAACTGCTGTAAAGTTTCTTAGAGTTTCTCCTTTGAAAGACTGAAAGAAGGACCTGGCTCAGTTCTTCAAATTTCTTTAGAAGCTTGAATATCACATCTTTAGTATCCTATTTGTTTGCTTATTTCCCTTTGAGAGTGGCCTTGCTGATGCAAAATTATGAATTGATGGCATCATTGCCAGTTTCTTAGAATAAAAGAGAGAAATTAGAGAATTAACTTACCTCCACAACTTCTCCTTCAACAGTGAGAAGCTCCTGTTGGTTACTGCAGGCCCTCAGGGGGGTCAGCAGCGATGCTGGTGCCAACAGAGCCTCTGCCTCTCTCTTGAGTTCTTCAGACACACTGATATTTGTAGAGCAGAAAAACAGCGTGTTCTTTGTTATATTTATTATGTAAGGAGGAGAGGTGCCTCTAAGTGTATATCCCCTGATTATATAGGCATTTCCCTCAGAAACCTTGGGGGCCAACTCTTCAAACACTGTGAACTTGGCTGTGGAGGCCCCATCTGTGACGGCCGCCACAGCATTTTTTTTTTGGTCATTGCAGCTTTTGCAGTGTTTTCATGGAAGGTCCAAGACAGGACCTTCGCCTGCTCCACCTTTGCCACCACAAAAAGGTGGATGGGTGGCGGTTTAGAATATGGTGTTTCTGGCACCGTCCACAAAAGTTTCTTTAAGGCCATTCTGAAATGATAAATACACAGAAAAAGGTCATACAGGTGAGTGGGTGATTTTTATTTAGGCTTCTGATTGACTGGTTGATACAGCCTATCATTTATTTATTTGCTAATGGAATATTTATCTATTTAAACAGTTATTCAATGTGTAAGCATATTGGTTAATATTAGATTTTAGACAGTATTAGACAGTTTTTTTTCTACTACAGTGTTCTTTAATCCTAGCAGAATGATGACAGCTTCAGTTGGCTCTCCAGACAATGAATGAAAGGTAATGAAAGACCATTATAAAACATGATTAAAGGTACCTGGGGTGCCTATAATAATAGAATATGACAGTGTGAGACATCCCAGGTGCTGGGTTATTTGAGCACAGAAATGTAGTTTAGTAGCAAATTTTGTCCACAATGAATGGAAGTCAGTGCAATGTCCTGACAAGTATACCTGCGCAAACCTGTGTGTGTGTGTTGTTGTTGTATTACTTGGGGATATAAATCTGTTCAAACAGTCACACTGTGGGGATTTGGCGTACCTTTGGATGCTGAAACAGATGAGAACAATTGTAGGCATTGACAAGAGGTTGATTGTTTACTGGTACTAGAAAACTATGGGCGTGTATCTACAAAGACTGTATGTAATTGAATTCTTATCCCACCATATGATGAATCATAAAGACAACCCTTCCCAAAAGTGCTCTATTGGAACATTAATATATATTTCATTTCTTTGGGCCAGAGAGAAATGCCTGAAAGGTAGAACAGTTCCTCATCGGAATTACCACAGACACACCAGCCTTTCCTGTTGCAGTAAGAAGGAACAAATTGGCTATGTTGTTGGTCAAGTTGATTGGTGTGAAGATGATGACTCCTCCTCCATACTTGCTTATTTCAGTGAAGACAGCGGTACGTTATTGTCGTAGAGCAGGGGTAAGTGCAGTAAATTTATGAACAAATTGCATATGTATGTTACAACTAAAACAACTGCACTGACAGAATTCTTCTTTCTATCTTTTTCAGTGCTGCTGTGACCGGTGGTCCTGTGATGACTGGCTGACTGGCTGGCAGCTATTGTTCTCTGCATCGCACTCCAGATTGTATCAGGGGTTGTTGTATACTCAGTTTTCACTAAGTGGTAATTTTGTTCAAAATAAAAACTGTTTAAAAAAAGTTCACCCTATCTGCTGTTCTGTTGTTGCGTTTCATAAGTGTGTGTGTGTATATATATATATATATATATATATATATTTATATATACATACACATATATACACATGTATTAATTTTGCTGGTCTGGCCTCAGTACTTCTCAAAACAACACATTATTTTTACGATTATGATAGATGCATTGTGTCCATGTTAGTCTTAATTAGTTAGTTAGTTCTGGGAGAACAGAGATGTTGGCTGTTATAGCATGTCCATACTGAGATATTGGACCATAAAACTTTATAAAATGGGATACAGGGATGTTGGCTGTTATTGCATGTCCATACTGAGATGTTGGACCATAACACTTTTTAAAATGGTCTATGGGGATAATGATCACAGAGGTGTACACCGTATAAGTATATTCTAGGATAGAAAGGTATTACAACTCTACTACTGATAATTACGGTAGTCTACCCAAGATTTCAATGTAGTAGCAAATTTGAGTCAAGGGCCCACAAGGGCCTTGGCCACATTCTCATGCATTCTCTCTGTATGCCACAGTAATTTTCACCCAAGTACAATCTCCTTTAGGGTAAAAACCCTGGTAAAGTCTAACAGAGGCATGAATACCACCTAAAAAGCCTAAAAACAACTTTACCACTGATAACAATATCTAATATGGAGGGACAAGGAAAGACGAATTCACACAAACAAGGAAATTTCAACATTAATGAACACCAATCGACTGCAGCGCAACAGATATTATCTGTCTGCAATTATTAATGTTGTGGAGTTCCTTGCTGTGAACCAACTGCCCTTTAGAGGTTACCACGATGCATGCAGTGACATGAATAGGAGTGGTTGTGGGCTTCTTTTTGTCTTTGTTGAGTTTGCATTGAGAAAGATGCTGAATTAGCAAAGATAGCAAAAACTATTCCTCGCAATGCAACATACACAAGTCATGACATTCAAAATAACTTAATAGATGTGATGAGTGCGTTAGTAAGAGAGCACATAGTGAAAGAAGTTGGTGAATCATTCTACACATTAAAAGTGGATGGAACCAGAGACCCAACAGGGAGAGAGAATATATCCATAGTTCTCCGCTTTTTGAATGAACTGTGGGAACCAACTGAGCGCCTCCTAACAATAGCCACTGCTGACCAGGGCAATGCAGTTACACTGACTGACACCATCATAGGAGAACTGACCACAGCTGGCCTGAGCCTCGAGAGCCCTAAACATACACTACCCACAAACAAGGCAGTGATCGGCTTCTCCAACATCATTTTATATAAATAAGATAATAAGATAAGATAATCCTTTATTAGTCCCACAGTAGAAGTACATTATTTGTAGCATGAAAGTAATTGAAAAGATAGAAAAAGACATAATCTGAGTAAAGGCAAGATAAAAACAAGATAATGCTGTAAAAATACACATATAAAGAACAGTATAAACGTAAATGTAATTTAAAAAAATAATAGAAGAGCAATATACAGAACATACATAGGAACAGAAAAATAGAACTAAATATCTGAATGTGCACATTTTGAAGGTCGGAATTACACACAATAGATATATATATAATGCTTAGCTGTTTTGGATTAGTGTTTTAGAACCTAATTAGAAATGTCCATATGGTATATATGGTGAACTAGGAGCAATACTGGTTGTAGAGTCTGACAGCAGCAGGAAGGAAGGACCTACGATACCTCTCATACACACTTTAGGTAAGCATTATATTTAGAAGGAGCTGCTCAATGCTGTATCAGACTGTCACTGCAGGGTGGGCTGTTGTCCATCAGGGATGATAGCTATCATCTCCTCTCCCACCACCTCCCACGGGGGTCAGAAACCCCAGGACAGAGCTGGCTTTCTTGATCCAAGCTTGTCCAGTCTCTTCCTGTCCACTGCTGAGATGCTGCTGCCCCAGCAGACCCTCCATAGAAGATGGCTGATGCCATAACATTGTGTAATATTTGTGTAAGTTTTAGTTTGAACATATGTAAAACAATGACGTCAGAGCAGGTAATTTTTCATCAATATAGTGTCTTCTGCAACACAGGAACATATCTGTTATAGGGACTTCCTAATTCTGTTGTGGGCTACAATAAAATAAATAGTAACTGGTAGAAAGAATAGAAACAAGAGTGCTAAGGTTCTTTGACTACATTGGTCAAATATTACTAAAACAATAATTCTGATTTCACTGACTTTCACTGTATTGTGTGTGGTGTCTGTTGGAGAAATCTGCAGGATCTTTGATGGATAACGAGACAGACTCGGTAACACACAGGAAACTCGGATGGCTTATGCAGTGGTAGAGTTTACTGGCCAGGAGAAATAACCATAACACATCATGTCATGCAGTGCCATCATCACTTCTGGGGACTCTCCCTCTGAGGTATGTATTTATTCCCTTTGTGCAAAGACCAAACATGGATACTTACAGTTCTGGAGGAGACAGTAAGTCTTCTAACTGGCAAGTGCCCAGTGACCTTGATTGAGGCACACACACATTTCCCAGCATATCTTGCCTCTCCCTCCAGCCACAGCTGCTGCAGGACAGACTTATGAGACATAACAGAGGATACGCTGTGAGAAAGGGAAGGCCCAGGTCAGAGTGTGCCTAGGCTTCAGCAAAGCTGTATTTTTCCTTCACACAGACTTTGGCAAAAACATAGCCCCCTAAGAATAGTGCCAATTTCTTGGAAAATTTATCTAATTTTCTTATTTAAATTGGAGATTGTATTTGATTGATTACACAAATGTAATTCTTTTTCATATGTTTGTTTTAGAAGTTTTTAATTTAATTGATTAAATACTAGGCCATTAACCATAAAACCATGTGTCCTCAGACAAAATCTTATCATTTCAATTTGATGTACAACTGTGAAATATTCATTTAAAATCTATAATATATATGCCAGATGAAAGGGTTATGGTTAGGGTTTATTTTGTGGTTGCCATAAATGTGTCCCAAGTTTTGTCAACACCATCAGCCATTTTTAATTTAGCAGTAAAATCAGACAAATAGTCAGCTATATTCCTGAGGACCCCCTTACAACTCTGCACAGCTGCTAAATGAAAAAAGCTCCTGTAGGTTTGTTGTTTTTGTCAACACTGTCATTTTCTCTGTCCGACGGTGGTGAAAGAAAGTAAAGTTTATATAATAAGTTATTTGTTGTACCAAATTGTTAAATTAAGTGGATGAGCAAAGTTAAATGTATTTGAGTGGAGAAAAGCTTTAGTATTTTGTATGTATTTTTGAATACTTTCAATCTGTTTCTCCAAAACAGCCAAATTATTAATGTAGTTGTTTCTTTAAATGAAAGAATGTGTTAATTTATGTCAGGAACTGTTATTCTTTATGTTAAATGCAAATGATAAGAATTGTGTGATATAAGAGCTTTCATAGAGCACATGTGACACAGCATAAAAAATTAATAAAAAGGAATATTCAGCATTTAACATTTGTGTACTCAAGGTGAAGACACAAGGGTTTAAATGCTCTAAATCTATAGCAGCCCAAACAAATAGGAATGATTAACTTTCTGTTGTGTCTAATGGTGTTGACAAAAACTAAGTTATGACAGGAAAAACACATATTTTAGGAACAAATAACATAAACCTTACATTACTTAATAGTTGAGAAATTGTTCTATAAACATCAGTATAGATTTCATAATATTTTTGTTTTTTTCAAAGTTCAAACCTCTTTTATCCAAATTCTCAAGAATTTAATTCAAAAAGTGACAAAATAACAGAACACTGATGTCCTCATTACCTTATTGGAGTATAGGTGAACCGTGAAGTTGACATTGTGTTGTCTTGATGCAGATATAAGTAGGAATATTTACCTGGTCTCTCTGGTTTCAAATGTGGTCAAAGGGTTCACTATCATTAGTATTATGTCACCCATGCACTATTAATCAAAATACAAAATAAAATTCTCCATCACACCCTCACAGATGAAAGTCTGGAAAATGTGAGAGTTGAACTTTTGAATGATGTCAGACAAAGAAACAGTGAGGTAGTGAAGCAAAACCCAGCAGCCGGAGAGTTTAAAGCCAGGTGGCCTGCATTCTTTCATATTGATGAGGTAAAGACCTGCTTGCCTTTTCCCTCTTCTTATTATGCAATTTCACTGTGCAGCTGTTAAAAAAAAGTCTGATAAGGTAACACAAAAGATGACCCACATTTGGAGAAAAAAAATCTCCCGTAGGGGAAGCAGTTCTTTATTTTGGCCACTTGGGGGCAGAAGAACTCTACGGCAAGCTAAGAGTAGAACTTGTGACATAAAGTTGATAATGTGAAGGTTTCAGTTAAGAGTTACCTTTTCACTGGTCAGCAGGCACAGAACAATCATTTGAAGAATTATTTATGTCCATGCTAAACTGTAAGTTGTTAAGGTAGGTCAAAATCAGAATCTATCCTTTTAATGGGATACAACAACTTCAAAATAGCCTTACACCATGACTGAATCAATGATGTCTGTCTCTTGTCATTTCTATTCTTTCTAACAGATAGATGCTGAATTCCAGCAGATTAGAACACTTCCACTTGAGACAAACTTCATGGTACAGTTGGACAATCTTTTACCCCAGCTGACATCTGTTTTTAAAAAACACAACTAGGCCACACTTCACAATTATTTTGTAGTTAAAAAAGGATGACCTTTTACAGTATGTTTGACATAATATTGAGCTATAGAGGTGTATATATAGGTATATAGTGAGTTAGGCAAAACACTGGTAATAACTCCCATACATTTAAAAATGTTGTACTAATTTAAAATGCTAACTATGTCCTTGGCAAACAAAAAAGAAAAACTTTTCTTTACATCACCCCTATTTTCAGTTTTATTCTAATAATATGAGAGAATTTTCTAAAGTTTAAAGACTCAAAACATGTATTTCTGTAAATGGTGATTCTTCTTCATTATCTATTTCACAGGTTATATCCCTGCCTTGTTTGCTGCCATACACGGTCTCTTTGTCATACATTTAATACATATTTTGTATATACAGTAACACGTTTTCAATTTGAATTTGTATGTTGAACTTTGTATGAGAGCTCTATTATTGACTGCAACTACTGTCTTTCCTTTGTCTCCACCAAAGTGTCTGATGTTGTTTTTGAAAAGACTCTGTAGTCATGATATAATGTGTTACGTGGAAATTGACACAGATTAAACCCTGAAAATCTACCAATAACCAAACAACCATCAAACCAAAGTGTGGTATAACTGACTGTATATTCAGACTAAAGACCAACAAATTAATTTTCTTTTTAGTGATTTATTAGATTCACCTAATTTCATATTTTTTTTTAGTGTGGGAGGAAACCGAGATTGCCGGAAGCCCGCATAGCCACGAGAGAACATGTGCTCACAGAAGAATTGAGACATCAGAAGATGTGGCATCTTCTTTCTGTGGGGCTCAGTGCTAATCACAGAGCCACAATGCTGCCCATGAAGGGTATGTGCTGTATGTTTGTGTGTGCATGTGTGGGTGCAGTTACAAACCTTGACCTTAACCTTAACCTTAACCTTCTCTGTGAGGCTCCAGAACCTCCTTTGTCTCTTCATTTCTGGAACGAGCTTGTGACGGACGTCTTGTACCATCACACATCTGATCTCCTGTCCACCTTCCCAGGATACTAAGAGAAAGTCAATGTCTTAATTATGAAGAAAAACCTCATTGCTGTTGTAAAATCAGTCCTGTATTTATTGCATGTTAATCCAAATATTTCCTAGTTATTTCTCAGTGTGTTTTAAGTTGTAAGCAGGTACTTGCTGGATGCACAATAATATTTTAAACATTAACTAATCATGTTGAAAATTAAGGATTAGAAGATAAAATATAAAGAAATGAAAGAAGTTAGTTGGTCTAGATACATGTAAAGCTAAACAACATTTGTCATAAGATTTGCTTTGGTCAAATTAGAAAATCTTACCTGGCCTCTTCTTCTGTGTCGCCTCTCCAAGTCACCTGAAGAAAGACACAACAGAGCATAAAGAAACAGATGGCTGGATAATAGATGAATGCAAATTCCCACTGAAGACAAGTGTTACTCAGTCCAGGCTCTGGTTAGGTGAGTGTTCTGTGGAGAAGCAGTTAGTTCTAGAATGAATGCATCATAGCAGATGAATGGAAGGCTCATTATCATATAATAGAACCTTTCCCTTCTCTGTGAAACCGCACACACACACACACACACACACACACACACACACACACACAGTTGTACACCTATCTTTGTGGGGACCTGCCATTGACCTAATGCATGATGCTGTCAGACCCAACAAGTATAGTGGGAAAAAATAATAAAGGTATATAATCATAATAATTATTGTGTACTGTGTAGTAATTTCCCATAGTTTAATTTAAAATCTACACAGTATACACTCACTGATACAGCACCATGTAATGTATGTATTTAAAAAATGTTGGTTGAATCAGATATGGAGTTGGTAAAAATGCCATGACCCCTTACCTTCAGAACATTACACCACGAGAGATGTTAGCTAGCTAGTGGTAACATTACCTAGAAATGTTAAGCTAAAACGTGCAGTGGGACATTTTAAGATCCCAGATTGTATTTTGTACAGTACACTATTACCACAACTTAGAGTATTAGTGAAACATGGATTCTGTAACACTTTATATTACACTTATTCACCATTAACTAATTGCTTATTCACAGCAACAATATTATCCAAGATTGCACAGTAAATGCAGCTGATAATTAAGATTCCTATCTCCACTGCAGTACAACTCCATACCCAGCAAGAGATTACTGCAAACAGTGTCTGGTGGCCAAATGGTAAAGGCACATACCACATAACTACAATATTCATGCTTCCATTTCTGACTGGGGCACCTTCTCCTCCTGCCCTTATTACCCATCTCTCCAAAGTTGTCAGCTATTAAAACTAATAAAAGACAAAATGCTCTAAAATAATCTTGGGAAAATAAATTGGCTTCACATTAGGATGACATTAGGATGGGGATTCCTGCAGCCAACCAGCACCTGACTGCTAAGACTGGCTGTTCATAGGGAGTTCTACTCACTATGATTGGTCCACTGTTTACATGCTCAGTGATTGATGCAGCTTAATAGATTATTGATTCATACTCCTGTGACACAGCTTATTGTCATTTCAATGCAAAAGTCCAGACAGTTTGGTGATTCTAAATCAGACATGAAGCTATTTCAGTTGAATATTAGTATTGTTGTCATTTAGGGTGTTA
>BRZM01005869.1:36709-71639 GCA_033238685.1 Lates japonicus | reverse complement strand
GCCTTATCTCATCCCTCTCTATACATCTCCATCTATAAACTATACTTGTTTTCTTTATTCTATTTCTCTTGCTCTTTCTTCCTTACAGCCTTCCTTCTGTCATCCTCTCCCAAAGTGTATATACTTTCCTTTTCCAACGCCATTTTTAATCTGCCGCTTTGCAGTTGTCGGTTTTCTCAGTTGCTGTGACTTCCATTACAGCGTCAGGCCAACTAATTAAATGTAGGCTTTAAATGCTCAATTACAAGCTAATTAAATTAATGGCACAATGTGATTTAGCCATTCCTGCTCTAGCCTGAGCGATGGATCGTGTCTCGGCTCAGGAGGAAAAAATGAAATTTCATAATATAACGGCTACGCATAAACACCTTTTTGAAAAGAGACCCCACACGACCTATGAGAGTGGTTTTAGGAGGAGGAGAGGAGAGAGAAAGAAGGAGAGATCAAACAAAGGCACAAGAAGAAGAATTAAAAGGTGCAAGGAAGTTGTGAAAGGAAGGGATAGAAGGATAAGGATGATGATGAGAAAAATGGGAGGTAAAAGAACAGAATCAAAGATGGGGAAAAGAGTATAGAGTGAAAGGTCAGAAACAGCAGAGAGGATCAAGAAATTAAAGAAGTAGGGATAGGTAAAAAAAAAAAAAAAGAGAGAGAGAGAGATGATGGAAGGAGAATTGGAAAAGTAGAGGAGAAAAATAAAAGCAGGGAAGAAAGTGGGTGAGTGAGGAAGTACACCAGGCAATAAGTACATAGAAGGAAGAGCTTAGATTAAGTGGTGGAAGGTTAAATTTGAGAGTAAGAAGAGGAAGAGACACAAAGGAGGAAGAAGAAGTAGAAGAAGTGAGGAAAGAAGAGGATAGCTGGACAGCAGAGAAGGAGCAGAAATCAGTCTGAATGAAAGTAAACATCATGCAGGGCCAGGCGAGGAAGAAAGAAGAAACAGGGAAGAGCAGCAGGATGGAGGAGCATGGCGTTTCCTTACTCAGCGATCCTGTGAGCTTGTAATTAAATGGAGTATTGATTCAAGGAGGAGATGAGATTTTCTGGTAAACACATAGCAAACTCCTGTGCTCTGCTCTAGGCCCAATACCTCCTGGAGACTTTCGGTGAAGTGTACAAAGCTACTAACGCCGCTCTCATATGGGGCCAGAATACTTCTGTGTAATGCGTCTCTATTGTCTCGTGGTTCAAAACATTTTTAATGCTGCTGCCATCAGCTGGATCCTCCTGTTATGGTGGAGTGAACTGAGGCAGAGAAGACCAGGCTTTGGGAGTTTGAAACAGAGTTATCAACAAGCTTCACACCTGGCCCTGGAGACGATGTCCTGCTGCTCTCTCACTGCTAGAAAAGAATTTCCTCTGTATTTCAGAACCAGCTGCAGAGAGTTGCTTCCATTCAGCCACTGGAAGTATTAGCGGGTCAGCCACTGATGTTGGGTGATAAGGCCAGACTGGCAATTGGTTATTGATTTCATCCCCAAAGGTGTACTTGGGGTGAAGATCAGGTCTCTGTACTGGTAGTCAAGTCCTTCCTCCAGCTCTGGAACAATAGATACTGTAATTCAGCCGATTGTGATACAATGTTGTGGTTAATAAAGAGCATATAGCACTATAAATTTGTTGTATTTTCCTGTCTACTTGTATTTCATTTCCACTCACAGGAAAGCATTTGATTTCCTAACCCTCTAGCATGACTACATGCAAGGACATGAACAATGATGACGTAGCAAATATTGGGGCACTGAAGCCTCGTCCACGGCATGGTGACTTTATCATGAAAGGAATAAAGAGAGCATATGGCTCTTAGTTGCTGCAGAACCATGAAAAGTAGCCCCCAGACCAAAAGTACAAAAGTAAACTGGAAAGGGTATTAAATGTTTACTCATTGTCATCTGTCATCACATGGATTACAACGAAAAACATGCTTTCGGGATGAATTACTCTATAGTGTAATAGACCTACTTGTTTTCTGACCAAGCCAACAATTACTCTGTCAGAGTTTCTTCCATTCAATTAAACAACAGCTGTTTTTTTTTGATGACTCTCTCTTATTTTTCCAAACAACTGTAGCTTGTCTTGATTTGTGCAACATATAATTAACCGTAAAATTTCCATCTAATGGATACAAACTTTCTATCCGGCTGTATTTAACAGGGCCCAAGCACAACAATGATCAATACACAGATCATAAAGTAGAAAACAGTGGTTGTAATCAAAATGAGGTATGGCCTTGGGCAGTGGGCCTAATTATGTGCAGTTGCAGAGGGGGGTAGGGCAGCTTAATTGATGTTTCTACATAAATGTTTTTCCTGAAATCAATACATGACTGAATGCTTACATATAATATACGATGAGGCTTCCATGTTACACACACACACACACATTGCACCCTTGTACATCTATCTTTGTGGGTTCTGAATACATTTGCCACAACCTAACCTAACCTGAACCTAATTCTAACCCCTAAACTAAAGCCCTCAAACGACCATTTTCCAAACTTGTGAGGTCCTTTTTGGTCCCCTAAAAGTTGTGAGATATGAATAAACCGTCCATCATACACGTTATATCTTGTGAGGACCTTTATCCTTTTGTTTAACTCTATCCTAACTCCAGTCCCCCTTTCTTTAACCTAAAAGAAAAATCCCAGCCTCAACAGCCTGGTGAAGAAGTGAGGACTGGACAAAGTGTTTTCCTTTCTAATCTCCTCTCTCCTAAAACTCAAACGGCAGGATTGTAAGAGGCACATGTCATCAAAATAATGAACTCTAAACAGAAAAAAAATTATAGAACAATTAATCATACTTTCATTTTTCTTGAGTTTCAAACCACCCGAACCTTTTTCATATTTCATTAAGCACTGAAGCACAATGAGCGTTGTACAGACTGTTTCTTAGCAACTGAACCAGTACAAAGACTTAACAAACCACTAAATAATAAAAAGCCTACGGTAGTATAAAACCAAAACACTAAACAGTTGCACATAAACTTGCACTATTGTCTGTCGAGTCAAAATCTGGATTCGGTTTCCAAACAAAAACTACAAAATCAAGACGAGAACATTCTAAATGAATCACCCTTTCCTCTCTCATTTCTTTGTTCCTATTTTGTTTTTTTTTTTTCAAGTTAAGCTGGTTTCCAAGTATTGGCTCGAACTACATTGATAACTCTAATACACACTTAGACCCTTGATTTAACTTTGTTGCTTAGCATTCCAGGGCCTTCATTCATCAGGATATTTTCAGGCAGATCCACACACAATAAGTGGACTATAATACCCTTAATAAAACCTGACGAGTGTAACATTACTAGGTGCAAACTTACTGCAACTAACAGGAAATATAATATGTCATAACTGTGCATCTATTGTGTTTTTTTAACATTCATCTGCCTACTGGCCAAAATGAAATGTGTGCAGCGCACTTCAGTCATGACAGCACTTTCCTGTGTTTGTCAGTATGAAGCTGAGCAGTGAAGGAAACCTTAACAAAGTCACACAAGACCTGGATGTTTCAGTAACACAGTGATATAAAAGGGGGACTCAGTTCGGACTACAGGTTACAGATTATAGGATTCAGACAGGATTCAAACTTTTTTTCATCATACTACTTTGACTAATTTGACTAATACCATCATCTTATCATTATCCCTCATCTTGGTCTTGTAAGGACAACATGTAAGAAACAAAGTATTATGAGTCATTAATCGTTACGATACTCTTCTGAAGTACGATTACATTATGAGTAAGATGTACTTTCTGTACTCTGTCTCTCGAAGGGAATAACATTTGACTGCTGACAACTGGATGAATATCTGCACAGAACTAAGTGGAAAACTTAATTTAAATCTTGGCACAGAGCAGCAGAAAGCTGCTCCATGCACCTTAACATGGTGTGTGTCTTAATGTAAAAAGATTATAGTCTCTCTGTGTGTGTGTGTGTGTGTGTGTGTGTGTGAGAGAGAGAGAGAGAGAGAGAGAGAGAGAGAAAAATAACAAAAGAGGCCAAGAGGTAAAACAAAAAGAAGAATGGTACTCAAAGGTGACAAAGATACATTTGCTGTTACACCTACTGTCTTTTTACGCTGCACACACACACACACTAAACAGGCACAAAACTGAACAGACATGCTCATAAACACACATGTGTAGTGTAGTATGTATTTATAGACAGATGCGCTCATCTAAATGAACACACATATACAGGCAAATACACCTGGAGGCTTCACACAGAAATACACTCTCACATGAACCACACACTACACAGGAGCTGAAGACAATTGTGCGTGACATGCTAACAGATATCTTTCCAAGGCGAAGGCGAGACAGTAATTACCACCATCTTCAATCGGCCTGTTAGCATTCAGCTCTGCCGTTCCTTGCTCCTTTTTCAAACCTGTGATTCACATGGCATGGGAAACAGCAGCAAGCATGTATAAAGGCCAATCTGATGGCACGCACTCAAACAAAATGGAGCTCAACACTGATCCTGCAACATCGTAGAACGTAACTGTTTCAATTAGACTAGACTGAGCATTTGGCTCAGTTGCAGGACTAATTTTGACAAATAAATTAGCTGGTATCTTTTTTTTTTTTTAAAACAACGATTATTATCTATAAATATTGGTCTTTCTATTTCTACTTTGTTCCATCTCTCTTGAGAGCTATGTTGTCTGATTTTCTCTTGCCCAGACATTCATCCTTAGAGTTCCGTCGTCCATCTGCCTTGCCTTTTGTCGAACTCCTTGGGATTCTGTTCTTACTTTTGTATTCCATGTTTGGTGTTTGAGTTATTGCCATTGGTCAGTTAGGCTAATCACATGTATCGGCTGTTCTTTTTTTAAAAGTCACTAGTTTAATTAGGTGATGCATGAATACATATGACAATTTTGCCCTTTAAACACAAATCCAACTATTCATGTTTAAATTGAGGTATCATGGATTCACATTTAAGGGATAACTTATAATCCTTATTTTACCTATGTTCTTGGTTGTAAATAATTGATAGCATCAAAAATCTTTGGAATCGGTGCAGTATTTTGGAATCAGCAGTACAGCTGCCTCGATCAGTTAGCTTGTTTGTGTTATTGTGTGGTACTTTTACTTATGTAAAGGCTCTGAATATATCTTCCTGCTAAGAAGTCACTGTCTTCGACAATTCTTGATCGAAATAATCAATCCTAAAATCCTGTGTTCTACCAAGGAAAATAATGCTTTTATCCAATGAGTCTGGCAGGAAATGTATAGCAGTATTCTGGTTGAGCAGAGGATTTTGCTCTTTAATAATAATTATCTCTGTAGGAATCTATGTGATGACATACTTGCACCATTTGGTTACACTGCAGCAGCTGTTTAGTGGATCCAGGTCCAGCATTCTTGCTTAGAAGTGGACCACTTGGAAAGACTTTTGTCCCTATCAATCATTTATACCCAAAAATCCAGGTTTATAAATACTGGAGTTATCCAGGGGTGGGCTATGATTTTCTACACATCACAGTGAGCTCTTGAGCTCTTGAGTTGCCTGAGAGCTGCAGACTGAGCCGAGTTTTCAGCTCTTCTAGCTCTTTCCACAAAATCATTTCCTGCTCAGCAGAGTTTTTCTTCACAAGTCTGATCTCCTCTGCTATCTCTTGACGGAGGGCGTCCTGCTCATCCCTCAAAGTTTGCACCAAGAGCTTACCCTGTGTCACTGTGTCTTTGTGAGACATGATTTGCTTCTCAAGCTCACTCTGAAGATTGTTAACCTGCTGCCTTGCTGTGAGGACATCAGCTTCATACGTCTGGCTGGCTTCTTGGTATGACGCTTTGAGTCTTTCCAGTTCAACTTGGAGGACCTTGTTTTTCTCCTTCTCCACCTGTAGCTCCTTGTAATCTTTCTGGAGGTCTCTCTTTTTCTTCTTCTTGGTGTTATTCCTCGCTTGAATGGCAATCTCTGTGGTGTTGAGGGTTTCTGTATCACTATAATTTTGCAGCTTCGCTAGGTTTTTTTTTTTTTTTTTTCCTGTTGATGTACATTTCTTTCAGGCATTTCTGGTTAGCCAACTCCTGTTTGGTCTCATCTCTTGGCTAAGTTGGATTCTCCAGTTGTATTCTCTACTACAGTTGGCCGTCTCCCTGCCCAACAGGTCTTTATGGTGCCAGATTTGTTGATGAAGTGCATGGCTCTCCATCCAGTGGCCCTGAACTCATCACTTGTCTAGCAGTCCTCCTGTTTTGTGGCATGGAGGTAGAACTCTACATTTTTTAGGTGATAAAATCAGGTTTAAAGTTGTTTAAAGTTGCAGTGTTTGTTTGTTTCAGTGGTCTGTCAGTGTTGTCCGTAGAGGTGTTCTCTTCCTCACAGTGGTGTGTCACTTGCTGAAAGGTTTGAAATGACTACGCTTTCTGAAGACCTGCAGCCTAATGTTCAACAGCGATCCGATGATGTTGACAGGTGAATGCAACAGATTCACACAGCAGCGTTTTTTATTAGTGATCAGTTGAGAACCACAAAATGCAAATTTTCCATTTAAAAGTTCAACTCCTTTCTTAAATCTTTATAAAAGTCTGGATTAAAAAGCATGGATTCGCCTAATACAATTATGTACCTCGTTAAATATCCTCGATTCAGCATTAACCATCACTTGTAGATACTTATTTTGTTACCAGCAGAAGGCTTTGACCATAGCAGGTTGTTATGTTTCGTTGGGTAAATATTATAGAATATTATATTATAGAAGCCACATTAGGGTCATTTGATGCATTCAGCTGTGTACTGGGACAGCACGCACAGATGTTTACACTACTATGTTTCTAAAAAAGTTACATACTTAATTTCAAGGATAGCATGGTTACCAGAGGTTTTGAATTGTGACTCTTGTCTTTGATCCAAACAAGGTGGTATTCCAAAATGACATTTCTCCTTGGTCAATTAAGGATTTACCATTTATTTTTAGTTATATCTTGTATTGCATAAAAGGACCAAAAATATAATTTATATTGCACTACTAATTTTGTAAAGATTGAAAATATAGTCACAGCTTGGTGGAGGGTTTTTCAAAAAAGTTTACAATTGTAAGATGCCTCCCTGTAACCTGACACAGATGATTTTAAAACTCATATAACTGAAGCAAATTAAATCACATACACATACAGCAGTAAAATATAGCAATGCAGATAGTACATTTGCACACAAACACACACACACACACACAGTCTTTTCTGTGCTAATTTCTGACCTTTTGTTTGCCAATACAAAGCCCTGGCTGCTTCATTATTTAAATAAATGGTGATAATGATCAGTAATTGTTGTTTTTCTGCACCCAAGAGCCTAATGCTAATCAGCCAGGCACAGGCTAATGAGGTTAAGACAGTCCCACCAGTAAACAGTATGTTGATTTAAGGAGAACACACACCCCAAACCACAGCAGAGTCATCCAAGTTCAGTCCCAGTGTTTATTTCTCGCATGTTGAAAAGTTCAAAAGGTCACTTATGGAAACAAATTGGCATATGAGTGATTAAATTTATCTCAAACTTATTGTTTGTCTCTTCATTCCTGCCCTCAAAACCCTTTCAATACAATACAGACATATATCTTATTTTCTCTCATAGTGCCTCCATCCATTTGCGCTGACTTGACAATACAATTCCCTTTACTTTGCACTACAGCACAGTATTTTACTGAACCTCAACCTTCGCACATCTCGACTTACAATTATGAACACCTAGATTTCCCACAGAGAAATATATTAAAAGACTAATTCAACATCTTATTTTTGCTGAAGCTCAGTGTTTAAAGTTGTCACCATGCTATAGTGATATAGACGTGTACTGAAGGTCTGGTCAGTATACTATCACCTGTTGTAGTACAGGTGATGGGCTTGAATATTTTAAAAAGAGGAAGTCAAGGAAATAACAGTCATAGCGTCATGTTAACTCACTCTTTATGTGGACTTACAGTAAGTGCTGGTTTTATATCATTATTGTTGACTGCAATTCTGGTTCTAAATAAATTCATGCTCACTTTACTAACATGTTCTTTCTACTTAATTGCCATCATTAAGAGCAGACACATGGCTAAAAAAGGTTACAGAAAACTCACCTGTCCCATAAAACTAACATCAATTTACACTGCAAATTTTATATCAGAGTTACACATTTCCTGAATGACTCTCCTCTTAAGCAGCACTGACATTTACTTAACTTTAAACCAGATTTATCCCTTTAAGTGTCAAGTTCACCTGCCAGTGTTCAAATTGTTTCCACCACTAAACATCCAAAAGTCACAGCGAAGGCTAATACCTGTGTTCTCTTGTGTTGTGTTTTTGTGTGTATGTGCTCAAGCACATGAATCTGTATATGTGTTAAAATGTGTGTGTGTGTGTGTGTGTGTGTACGTGTGTTTTACAGTGATTTATTTCCTGTTTAATCAGGTTTGGCAGAGGAGACTGAGCTCAAGCTCAGCGTCAAGGTGTATTTATGGGGTGTGTGTGTGTGTGTGTGTCTCAGAGAGAGTATTTATAGCTCTGGTCCAATCTGTGTTCCATCCAGCTGCAGTGAGGAGATAGTGGTTTTCAAACATAACACAGAGCGCCCATACCAATATATTTCACAACCACACACACACACGCATTAAGGTACAAACAAAAATGATTGCAAAATCATAATTAGACACATACAACACATCTCAGTAAAATTACTGTACAATATAATGCAGTTTAGTGTGTTGAATAAATATGGATTTGAATGTTTTACCCTTCATCTTATGATATAATGCAATCCGATTAAACCACACAATGAAATTGATCACCAAAATTTAATTTTGTTTAATTACCATTATCAGCTCATTATTTACAAAAGTATTAATTTATTAATCACATTAATTTATAATTTATGTGAGTTTTTATACATTTCTACACTTTAGTCATGTAGCTGACACAGACACGCTACAGTATTCGTGACTTCCTTTTCACTACCTGAGTTTTTATTTTCTCAGCTATCATAGTCTCATAGTTACGATACTGCTACGATACTGTGAATCCCCCTGAGGCAAATTTGTGGTTGTGGGCTACATGAATAAACTTGATTTTACAGTTTGTGTGATAATTATAAGCTCCAGCCTTGCTGTACTCCAATCAAATAAACAGTATGCCACTATCTGTGAGTCATGTCTACACATCTAAAACAACACTTTATAACTTTTGCTCAGCAGCAGCAATAGCTGCAGCCACAAGTGGTAATTAAAGGATGCTGGTGTACTGAATTGTGTTAGGCTCGTCTTAGGCACGTCTTTGAGATTCTGGAGATCGTACACGCTCAACACAAGTTACATGGAGTAAGAGCAGGCGTTCAGGGCATGAGGTGAGAATCACAGCAGCTCCATTCTCCCTATTACAAGTCAGTGTGCTATAAAAATGTTGCTTGTTACTTTAAGGTGAAATAGTTGCATAATGTTGCTTTAAGCTTTTCGTGTATAACCTAATGGAAGTCAGGGTTTGGGTAATGTTTAGGGGGCTATAAGATTTGCATGAGATTTACATGAAAAGCTAAAAATACATTGTGATAACACGTGAAATGTCTTTAAAAATTTGCATGTTATTCATATGCCATTTGATCATCCCACACTGGACCGCGCCCTGAGAACACTGAGGTCATGTTCTTTGTATTTTGTCTATGAAGTTTGGGATTTTAGAAACCAGGGGGGTTAAACTGTGTTTAAACCCTGTGCACAGGATGAACATTTTAGAATTGATTCCAGTATTTGTTAGGATAAATATGTTTACAGATGACTACTTTTAAACCTGTAAAATACCATTCTTGTCCAGTGAAAGTGTATTTCCATATTTCATGATTTTTACATTGACAGATCGCAACATTAAACTTTTGCTTAACAGAGTTACTGCAGTTTTGTTAATTGCATCCTTCTTGTAGAAATATTTCCACTGTTTTTCAGAATGTAAAAACATCATTTTGAAAATCACCCCCACACACTGTATCTTGATTTAAATCTGCTATTTGCAGAGCTCCATCCATGCTCACTGTCTTTCTCCTCCCTTTCTCTTCCTCTCCCACCCAGCTCCTGTCACTCTCAATCTTACTGTGCGGTGCCCACTACGACTCTTTCAATGACAATCACAAATCAAAAGAATTCATAATAAAACCAAACCTAAAACAGTGTGTGTGTGTGTGTGTGTGTGTGTGTGTGTCTGCGTGCATGCTGATTAACAGACATCATTAAAGTACAAGGTGTTGTCAGTGCTTTGCTCCTTGTTAGCAGCTGATGCATTTCCCTCGTTAGCTGGCATCACATCAGCGTGTGCACGTGCACATGTTCATGCGTGTGTGTGTGTGTTCATTAATTCATACATGCTTGTGTGTGTGTGGTTAACTGGCTAATTCAGCGTGAAGCCTGCGAGGCCTGTGGAATCAGCACACTGTCATTACAAGAGTCCTTATGGATTAGAAATACTACAGAGAGAAAGGAAGGGGGGGTATAAAGAGGGAAGAGGAAGACAAGTGATGAGAGGAAGTAGAGAAGGGAAGAAATACGGGGTGGGACTGTGAGAGGGAAGAGGAGGAGGAGGATGAAGAAGGTTAATGACAGAGTAAGAGGGTGAAGAGGAAAAGAGGAGGCAAAGGTAAGAGAGACCAAGAAAGAGGATGAAGGTAAAGAGGGATAACAAGGGGGAGTAAAAGGGTAAGTATGGCTAAAGGGAGGGAGAAGAGATAGAGGGAGAAGGGAGGAATTAAGGATGCAGAGGGAAAAAGGGAAAGAGGGAAGAGCAAGAGAAGAGGATGAAAAGAAAACAGAGAAAAAGATGGAGATAAAAGGGCCATGTGGGGAAGAAGACAGGGAGAGAAAAGATGAGAATAAAAGGAGTGATGAAAAGACATACTCTCCTACTCCCCTCTCTTTTCTCTCTTTTCTGTCTCTGTTCCTGGTCTGTCAAGGTCAGAGATTACTTAATACTCCTTAAAATATCTCAAATTTAATAATGAACCTTGTAGATCCCCTGTTCTTAATTATCTCAATGTCTCTCCTCAAGAGCAGCAGGACAGAAAACTCTGTCTTTTAAACTTTGCCTCACTCTCTCTCTCTGCCTCTCTCTGTCTCAGCTGGGGTCTTTTTCTCTCTTAATATTCTCAATTTTCTCCCGTTGCTTGCTTGGTATCTCATTTCTGTCTCTCTTTCATACCACCTCCTTCCTGCATGAATTCTTTTTGTCATTATTTTTCTGAATGTTTCTCTGTCATCACAGCCGTGCTTTTGGTGTCCCCTTTGTTTTCTGCCCCTCTTTTCATATCAATTCATTTCATTCCTGAAAAAGACAGAATGCAGGAGGTATTCAAGGATTCTTTTATTTCTCCATTTTACTGCCAGCCACTCAGTCAGCTTTTTCTTCTCCCCTGTTTCTGCTAAGGTTTGATCTTTGTTTCTCTCAAAGAGACTCAGAGAGAGGCTGGATTGAGGTGTGAGTATGAGTATGTGTGAATGTGCAACTCTGGACTGAGTTTTTGGGCTTGCGCACACTTCTAAGCACCAACTTAAAAGCATTACTGAGCTAAAAAAAAAAAGGGAATTCCTAATATAGTATGCTGAAGAAATCACAGCCAAAGAGCCCTCATCCAGAGGCAGTAAGACCTTTGAAAAAACTGGAGCACAACACCGTGCAGCCTCCAACCTTACATTAACACTACACACACATTTTTATAAAAATAAATAAAACATACTGTATATCCTGTTCAATCATCCAAGTAAAGTCGTAAGAGTATGTCTCAATTTTGGGGAAAATCAAGCCAGAATACAGTTTTCCTGTTAACTGTTCCTACAATCGTGCTATTATTTCTATAATAATATCATATTAGCAAGACAACATGTCGAGGAAAAACTGCCAGATTGTTTTACAGCACAACAGCACAACAGTACCAAAACCAAAAAAGTATCAACAAAGAGGAAGGAAACCCAAGGGGAAAAGGCCAATAACCTGGCACATTAGCTGCAATTGAACCTGTAGCATTTCACTGATGACACAATCTCTGTGCCCACTGCATGAGTCAACCTACCTCCCACTGCACAAAAAGTCCTTCACTCGCTTCAAATGTGCCATTCATGCTCCCTTGTAGACGAGATTTTACAGGATAAGCGAAACGCAACTGTGTTAGTGCCCTGCTCTTCTTAGGCTTCCTCAAGCTTTACAAGAAATTGAACCTCTAACCCTCTCAGTATAGCACCTCAGTCTACCCAGCGTGCTCCTTGGCAGCAGTTCCAGGCTCAATATGCGTCAGGGTGTTTTTTTTATACACCAACACCAGAAAGTCTCATTCCAGTAAATCTGACATGTAAACAAAACTGTTTTTGTTTCATAACTGATTTTCTGAGGCAAAACAAAAGAGCCAACAAAACTCTTTAAGCAGCAGGATTTTGTCTTCCCTGAGGGGGGTACTTTGAACGGAGCTCAGATGAATTGGGCGAGCTTATGTTCTCATTAAAATAATTGGTAGAACAGCCAACTCGCTCGCTCACTGCTCTGACGAGTGATTTATCTAAAGGCTGTCAACCCGACTGAAGAGGAGGAGAGCGAGTCTGCAGGGATGTTTTGGCATGTGTGTTCGTGTGTGTGTGTGTCTGAGTTGGAATGTGTTAATGCATATAAGCATATAGCATGTATTTTGTGTTGGTGTTTTTCTGTATATGTATGTGCACTTCTGTGTTAAGGTGCATGTGTATTAGATGTATATTTTGTGCCTGCAACACACAGTATGCAGTAAATGTGTATGCACAGTTACTTATGTGTGTATATGTGTGATGAGTGCACCCTGTATGTGTGTTGTGGTTGTTTAAATCAAGCATCCAGCAGCTGTTTGAAATCACTGATTTGTTTCTTCATTTCACTGTCCCATTTTTCCTTCTCCCCTCTCATCCCCACCTGCCTCATCACCTACCAAAATGCATATCTTCTGTGGAGCCATTTTGCATAAATTATCAATCTCCATCTCTGTGTGTCTGCATGAATGACATTGATCGGAGCTGGAGAAATCAGAAGCAGGCCTGCTGCGTTCATCATAACAGAGTTGTGAGGAAAAAAATACATTTCAAATTAGCAAAGATGGAATAAAGTTTGCTTTGTGTGTGCTGAGTGTGTGTGTGTGTGTCGACAGTTGGAATTTTGTGAGACGAAACGAAGCTCACCTGCTGTACACTCCAAATCTGCAAGATAATCAAATGTACTCTGGTGGAAAAAAATACATTTCAAATTAGCAAAGATGGAATAAAGTTTGCTTTGTGTGTGCTGAGTGTGTGTGTGTGTGTGTCGACAGTTGGAATTTTGTGAGACGAAACGAAGCTCACCTGCTGTACACTCCAAATCTGCAAGATAATCAAATGTACTCTGGTGGAAAAAGGTAATTGCATGGCTGTCTCCTTGTCAGAGACACCGTCTGTTCGCCGACACATGACGAAGGAAAGAATATGGAGAGAGAGAAAGGGGAAAAAAACTTAGAAGGAAGAGAAATCAAGAGGAGAAAAGAGAGAGGGGGAAATGTTTAAGAGAAGCAGGCAGATAACAGAAAGTGGAGAAAAATAAAGGGAGACAACAAACAAAATAAACAGCAAAGTATGAGAAAAAGTGCCTGGTGCACTCAGTGACAAAAGGGTATTCTATATGCATGTATGCAATTCTATTGGGTCTATTGTGTCTCTGCACACTGTGTGTCTGTACACAGTTTGTATGTATAGTAGAGAATGTATAATACAGAGACACAGATGCTTTAGACTGTGTGAAGAAAAGAAAAGGCCAAATGCGATTTCCTGCTTTTCTGCATTTTTCCAGGTGAGATCCTAGGAAATGGATTATGGTCACACGTTTGTCTCGTGTACACAATGTGGAATGTATTGTTGTTTAAACTAGAATGGAGACTCTATTAAACTAAACCACAGTTACATCTACGGTTATATAAGTGCAATCTGATGATATGGTTTGCATACAAAATCTCTATCTGCATAGTACAGTAATTTATAACTAAATATACAGAAGAAGTGTGATATAGTGTAAAACAAAAATAATGAGGTTAAGTGGCTCAGAAGTGTGTGCGATACAGTTTTCACCTGAGGTAACACTCAAATGATAACTGAACTTCATGTTTTGAATTTGTTGTGCATTTCTAATTATTTTAATAAAATTACTGTATTATGTTCATTATGCCGAGATCATGAAACAGATATAGAAAAAAAAAAAACACTCTCTTCCACTTTTTTCCTCCTGTCATACTTTTCTCTCCTTACCAATACATTTCAGTCCTCCTTTGACCCCCTCTCTTTCCCTTAATTCCCCACCTCCGTCCATCCCTCCATCCCTCCGTCCATACCCAATTATAGGTATAGGCTATACACTGCCCTCATCACTTCACAGAGCTGGGTGTTAAAAGCCTGCCAACACCAGCAGGTATCTCACTCAGTGTGTGTGAGTGAGAGAGAGGCTAAAATCACACTGAGCAGGTAAACAAGTGAGGTTGCTTGTTATGCGTATGTATCTGTTATCAAAAACCAATCATGGCTGCCGTGAGAGAACGAGCAGTGTAGCGGCAGCGACAGAAATATCAACTACGCTAAATGCTTGGCGTCCCGCAGGTTCACAGGGCTGTGGTAAACACCTCATATACAGCATAGCTCCTCAAATAACATAAAGCATAAACAGTCCTCATCAACATATCACTCCTCCTGTCACTCAGAACTATACAAAAGAAACAGCATAAAGTGAGCTTAAAATATACACGAAGTGAAGGCTCATATCCTCTGAAAAGAGTCAGTAAAGACTGAAATGAAAAACATCTGAACACTGTCAGAATACCTGTGATACACAACAGGTCTGAGGCACAAAATAAGAATAGAGTGATAAAGAAAAAGAAATTAACTGGAATAAATTCAGATGGAGTGTGGCACTACTGTAAAGTATAGTATAGTGTTTATCTCGATGAAGATAAACAATGTGGAAGTCATTTTTTAAATCTGCATTTCACTCAGGCAGCAGGCATCATCTTGCTGCACTTGGCACATGTGAATATGTAAAAAATGGTAATACAAAGTGGGTATAAAAATCATATCTGATTTCTTTGGAGTCCATTAATATTCTATGTGAGCACAACTCACACCTTGTCTGTCTCTATGTATAAAGTCCTGTGTATATTGCTCTTCTGTTAATATTTTTTATTACATTGTCATGTTTATACTGTTGTGTATATTTTTTATAGCCTTACGTTTTTATCTGGCCTTTACTCGTATTTATGTCTTTTTCTATCTTTTCAATCACTTATGCTGCTGCAACAATGTAAATTTCCCCACTGTGGGACTAATAAAGGATTATCTTATCTTATCTTGTATACCATGACCACTTACACAAAAATTGGGTCTCTCTCTGTAAACACCATATTTTAAAGAGTATGGACTAGACCTGCTCTGTATGAAAAGTGCCTGTGAGATGACTTTTGTTGTGATTCGGTGCTATATAAATAAAACTGAATTTAATTTAATTTTCATCCATGGGCTTCCATTTAGCTCAGAATAGTTTGGAAATCTGACTCTTAAAATTTGCTTAGGTTGTGTAATCCATCTTAGGGAACATCAATTCTGCATTATGTCAGTGTTACATCATTGCTGTGTGGCAACACAGTGCAGGTTTTTCAAATCAAACGGCACTAGAACTGATGGATTACACAAGTCAGGTAAGTTTCAAGAGTTTGCCAAATAATGTTAAATAGAAAAATAAGTGCAAACCAATGGATTCATAGAACACTGGGAGAAAGTACAGTCAAGTTGTGGTCAGTGGTGTTTTAAAGATTAGGTGGTAAATGGGCCAAAGTATCCTATATTGTTATGATCCTATGATCCTATATAATGAAGTTAATAACCACCAATATTAGTGTGGTTAACATATACTTAGACATGGCCATCTATGAATGTCTGAGACTTAAATCAGTGTTTCCAAAGAGTCTTCTGAGGTAGAATTGAGACTTTAGTTTCCTTTCGCCCTTAGAATATCTGCTGCCTATTGTGCAAATAAAAAAATGTTAAACACATTTTCTGTAATTCAATTAAGAGTTTCTTCTGATTTTCTATAGCAGGTGAACATTAAGTGTTTATATCCACTTTGCTGTATAAATGATTATTTTCTTTTTGATTTCCACCCAACTCATCTTCACCTTCTGCAACTTGTTACATGTAATTGCCTTTCAACCTTTTCTATTCTATATTTTACCTTTTATTCTTTATGTATTTTCTGTCCTTGACCCATTCTCTCTCTCTCTCTCTCTCATTATTCATCTTTCTCTCTTCCTAAAGCCCTCTCTCACTTTACTCATCTCACTCCACAGTAAAATGTTAAATCCTGTGTTGTGGTGCACAGCATTGATTTGGTTTGTAAAGTGGAGGGTGGTCATAACAAAGGCAATATTAGTGGAAAAGGGAAAAGAAACCAAAGCACTAGAAAACTCAAAATGTGGCGAGTAAACTAAATTACAAATATGGTGAACATTTCTACCACAGGCTAAATGTTGTTTCAAAGCAGACGTTCATCAACATGAGTGACAGTGTTGGGGGCACAAACTTGGCCGACTACAGCGGGGGAGGACAGAACTACAATAAACCTTCTGCCTTAAGGTTAGCAGTTGCATAAATTATATTTAATTTAATTCTTGAATGTCATCTCTCTTGGAAACATCACACCCTGAATTATTCAGCCTGTTCAGCCCGTGTTGCATTGAGATACAGCATGTCATTAAAACAAAGGAAAGTCCAAGCAATGGCCACAATTTTTATTCCATAGAAGTTTCATTTTAGGCCTGTTTAGACTAATCCTGTCCATATATTGTTTATCATCTACAGTATCTAGCTAGCTTGCCGCATCTATCTACAGATGGGTGACAAAACCATCTGTACAGCCATGCCAGTGGCTCTGTGAGAGTTACAATGACTTCTGAACTAAATGATCCATCAGCTGGCGAGACACACTCGCAGTGACAATGAAGCCCCAACAGTCAGGAATATAATGTTATTATTTCACTTATCTTGGTTTGGTGTGTTGGCATGATAACATTTACCAATTAGTGCTAAAGTACAGATAAGGCTGAGAATGCCATTACTTTTGTTGGTGTATGGTCATAAAACAAAGCATGAAACTTATATTTTATTATTGGTGTGCTAGATGAAGGTCAGTGGATCAAAGTGATTCTGCCTGAACCACATATTTGAACTACTTGAGAAATGTGGGATCACAACAGTCAGCCTAATTAATCATTCAGATGGAATTAAAGAGGTGGTTGACAGACCAACTGATCCAACTTTCTGAAACTCTATGAGACAGACAAACACCATTCTTCCCAAAAGCTATTCCATCATTTGGTGTTTTGGTGATAGTAGTAGAGAGCATTACTGAACATTATAGAAAATCACGAGATAAGCAACTGATATATAAAATAATTATTTTAGTCTAAATTTGACTTAGTCTCTATACACATTCATCGATTTAACTCAAATTTTCCTTTAAGTATCCAAGCAGGGCTCATCTCTCCTGGACTGCTAATGGCAGTGGTTGACCCATCGATGTTACTTAAACACATAGTTTTTTAAAACAAAGCCATAAACCGTCACCCTCTATGGATCTCCAGAATCATATCAACCTTGGGAAGGTCAGACCACTAATGGCATAATTCCCTTTCACTCCTTAATACAATAATTCCTTCCTGTATTTAAACGAGTTTATAAAGCCCTGTCTGATGTGAATTGCATGTGTCTTTAATCCCTGATGACAGTTGTTTAAAACGCATTTGTGTCGTTGTACTCGCTATAGCTGAATCTATGTGTGTCCTCTACAACCAGTTTTGGTCTCTTTGACACTAAAATGGATCATTGTGAAGTTAATTTTCAACACAATGTAAACACACTCCAGCATAAGCTATGGATACAAATATTTCCCTTAAGAGGCTAAAACTTTAATACATGGTGGTTTGTGCCACATCACATATTTTCTTTCAATGCTACCACAGACAGCAGACTTGGCTCTGCATTTTTATATTTTTTATAGTACTACACCCACAGCAATAAGGACAACTGGAATGAACTCACCAACTCTTTTCTTCTCAGGTGATAATTAAACGCAGCCATCCTAAGTGTGATGTTTTATCGAATTTCAGGTCACGAGGCCCATTTTACAGCACTGGCCTCGTTTTCTTATTTTCAGTGGAAACTGATGCTATGTAGTGCTTTTACGACAGTCTGGCAGAGTTTTAAGGGAAAATATGTCACTTTACCCACAGTGCAGGGTGCTGCTTGCTCAGTAATAATAAGGCCAGCGATCAGCCATTTCCCAAATGAGCTGTGTTTGGCGCTACAAGCTAACTTGGTTACCTAAAGACTAAGTCACAGGCCAAAGCAGTCTACAGCTGGGACGATTTTAACTAAATCAGGAAATTAGATAAGGTACAAGCCCCTTCATACCTGTCTCATCTCCTTAAACCTTATATTCCATCCCATGCTTTTTAACTCCAGTCTATCTCAGAGTTATACTTAACTTTCCAGTTAGCAATATTCTTTTAGTACTTCAGACCTGGTACCTGTTGAGCTGCCTCCAGAATAGCACACAGCACTGTGTGTCTGAGTGTGCAGTCATTTTTCTCTTGTTCTTATGTATTTCTTCTGATTTTCCCTTTGTCTGCATTTTAGAACATAATGCCCCTCACTGTGACTGCCTTGTCACTTCTAATACCTTTGGCCTGTGGAGCTACTGCCAGTCATTGCTCTCCTCTGATACAAAGAGCAGCACCAGCAACTTCACAATGAGCACTGGTTGTTGATTTGCAGTAAAAACTGTCTAATCATCAGGTAGCTTTGGTTTAAAAAGTGGAAGTCACAAAACTATGTTGTTGTGCAGTGTAGAGGCACATATCGACTGACTGTCTGGCTAATACAGGCACCAGGTCCAGTACTGTGGATGGTGACCAACTGCATCTGTTTCTAAGCCATCACATATCAAAGTACCAATCGTTGCGTTATTGAATTGTCATTTTGATAAATAAGAGAGACGGATGAATTGCGCTTTACATGAAGCCAATCCTAAACCACAGCAGAACTTCTTTGAAGAGTCAAAGATTGGATGACAAGTTTTCAAGCATAAAAAATACAAGAGACTACTTGAAACTGGAGGGCCACAAGTTTGTATAGTTTACCTTCATTCACAGTATTTCATTCCATTCATTCTGCTAATGGATGCTGAAGAAGATAGTTACACGGAACCTTCTCACAATTTTATCATTTCTCTCTGTTTTCTTCTGGTGCAAGTCAACATTAGCTAATACTGCAGCAATACAGATATTTCATTATATCAAGACTATGACATGATTTTGGGGGTTTACCAACTCCACAGGACAGTTAGCATGTAGTATAAATACTGTCAAATGTTTTCCTTAAGCCAGCACAGAAGATACAGAGGAGGGAGGGACACAGGAGAGAAGAGGTTGATTGCATTCATTTACTCTAGCGGTCTTCAATTAATCTCTTGCTCAACAAAGTGCAGAAAAAGAAAAAAACAAGCTTTGTTTCTTTCACTAACAATAAGCGTCTAGAAAAACATGATGAGTCATCACACTTCTATCTTGACTTTCATCCTCCTCATCACAGTTTGTATTCCAAGCCTTGTCAGCACACTAGAAGTGAAACAATAGCAGTCATTGAAAAAAAAAAGAGGCAGGAATCCCCCATAAGGGGCGCTGGTGACATTACAACCACAATCCTCTCAATGATTTTTTAGCTTAGTAGTTGCATGGCCTAAATCCAACTGGGCTCATCCTTAAAACAGATCTGAGCATTTACAGAAAAGACAAAAGTGGCGCAAAGTGGATAACTGTGCAAAACAAAGAAGAGTGAATGGAGAGGAAAGTAAATCCTCCACTTAGCTTTGTTTACAAACATCAAAACCTTATGACTGTCTAATCTGTTGGTAGCGGCTGGCTATTGTCACCTTCCTCATCAAAAAGAGGATGGCGTAATTTTTTGCCCATTTTACCTATGCTCTTTTTAGTGCCTGAGGAGCTTAGATCCCCAAGCAGTTAAAGAGGGCGCTCTAAGCGTAAAATTATGCAGCCTCCATTATATGATGCCGTTAAGGATATTGTGTCCAGTGGGGTCTGTCACACGCTAAAGGACAGCTGACTAAAACCTCCTAGCCAACAATTGCAGCTGTATTTAACCTCATCTGGGGCTGGTGTGAGTCTGTGTACATATATTCAAGTTCTGTATGTCACGTGTTAGCGTGCACTGTTGTCTTAAGCGATTCTTCAGGCTCAAGGAGGTTGTGTGTGCGTGTTCAAGTCCCATAAATCCCTTCTTAACAATAGCCTCTGCTTTTTTGTACATATTTGTTTGGCCATGCATAACAATGTACTAATCTTTTTGTTGCGTGTGATTTTTATCATCTGGGTCCTGGTGTCTGGCTAGTATTTGTGCTCCCAGTACTGATCTCTACTTCAAGCAACCTGACTTGTTAGCAGCTGTGTGCGAATCTAGGCTTTCTCCTCGATGTTACCTCTTCTTAAGGAGAGTTGAGGTGGCCCATTGTCCACTGGTATGTGAGAACGATTGGCATTGATGTTTACTGAGTCTGGCAGATAGCTCTAGCAGGCCTGCCACTACTGCAAGCTGTGTGTTTGGTGTCACCAATGAGAAAGGAATATGAAGGTGCTAAGACCAGAAATGTATTTAGCTCTAACTACACATGTTAACCTGTCAGATTAGTTTAATAGTGGACTGACAAGCTATATTTCTACACACAATACATTACAATTCATTTGGCTTACGCTTTTGTACAGAACATGAACTAAATGTATCAAAGCCTGCACTTTAGTGGCCCTCAGAGGTCCAAAATGTTGACTAATCCAAAACAGAAAACTATCCAAACCTGCGATGCTTGGATCTGTTTTTCAAAATGAGACAGACCCAGTGCCAGTGGCCACTGATCAGACCCAATCTATTTCAAAATGCCGTTGACAAACTGACCTCAAGAGAGAACACCAACACTGGCATGGCATCATGCACTTATCTGTACCAGCAAGTGAATGTTGAACAGCAATAAAATCAATTTAGTCCACAGAAACCAATCTATAAAATATTTTAATCTCCTGCTCAAACAATGAAACAGTATATTCAATATCAAGGTCCAAAGGATCTTTTTTTCTTTATAGTTTTCATCTTTTAATAGACAAATAACAATGTAAATATTGCAAATATTTTACACTTAAGCTACTGATGTGCTAAAATATATTTTTCCCCTTGATTATCAAATAGACTTGATAAAGACTCGAGACCTGTAGCAGAAAGCAAGACCCTTCCTGGGTGGTTATGACTTAGTATAATTTGGACTGGTCTGCCCTGGGTCTAAGGCATGAGATCTCTTTTACTGCCTGTTGTTTTGCTACCACTGTTTTATTTCCCAGCACTGATACATTCTTTTCCAGACCAGCATTCCAATATAACCTCCAGCCAAATCGGTTTTATAGTTAAAATGAGCAGTTAGTTCGTGCTTTCTTCCTGTAATGAATGTTAGTCTGTGTTGAGCGACCCTTTCACCTGTGAGAGGGCAAATCTTCATCTTTTAAAATGCACCAAAACAAAAGGTCTTATCTACTGGGCAAAGTGGGACATTAGCAAACATACCTGGTTTGTTATAATTGAGCTGTTGTACACTTAGAGTGGAATGGATGGCTTGTTGAGGAAAACACACCTATCACCCTTCAAGAGACCTTCAGTAATGAGTCTAACTTTGGTTTATTATACCATTGCTCTTTCTCTTCACTCTGTCCTACTCGTTTTTATCCTGCTGAGACAGAGGGATGTCAGGAGAAAACGAGTGAGAAGGATGAGATGAGGTTGAGAGGGAGGAGACTGGCAGAAAAGAAGGAGTGAGGGAAGAGGTGCAGCACAGAGGAGAGGGGCAGTTAGGTAAAGCAAGCAGTGCAATTCTTTGCACAATTCAGCCATGCCAATGACTTAAAAGCCATTTGAATACCAGCTTAAACCGTGCCCCATTTACACCTAGTGCATTCCATCTGTGTGTTGATACATTATCTGGATAATGACATCTAGCTACAACAATTTACATTACTGTACATCTAGTATTTATAAGTTTCCTGTCTCTATTCTGCCTGCATTGTGCCTGGATCTTAATATGCAAATGCAGGTAGGCAGAAACTGCTACGTAATGTCTACAAACATGGTGATTGGGTGTGATGATGCTGTATAGAGCTCTGTATTTTTTACCTATACGGAGGGACTCCATCTGCCAGGCTTGCTGGGTGCAGGAGAAATATGAGGAGTTAGGCGACCTTTCAGCTGCGGTGTCTCGATCACAGTGTGAGACCACCTCAGATGAGGTCTGTTGATCAGATAGTATTATGGCAAGCGTTAAGCATAGATTTTACCTGCATTAAGTCTTTTTTTCCCTTTTTCACATGAGATATCCAGATACAGATCACATATTTATGCCAGGCTTAATGAGGCAAAATTATAGAAGAAAGAATGTAATATGAGGAGACAAGAGTCAGGGAGAGGAACAATAAAGGGAATAAAACAAGTAAGAATGCTCAGAATGTATTTCCTTTGTTCAAGTGGAACAGTCAAGAACAAGTCTTATATAATTTATTATTATGAGAGGAATAATAATATATTGTAGGCTGAGAACAATAAACAAAAGCTGAGCTGGAATCAGCTACAACACAATGTAACAAATTAGTAGTTTGTCAGCTCATGCAAGTACTGTTGTCACTTATGAAACACACACACACCTCACACAACAAAGTTCTCACACTCTATTTTCTTTTTCAAGTCAATATGCCAGAATCCAACAAAGCAACACTTGTTTCTCACCGTTTGTACAATCTGAGAATAGATGCTGCGGCAGCTGCTGAACATTTCCTTTTATTTTAATGCTTCAATCAGACATGATGCAATGTACATTACAACGCTACAGTCAAGCAACTTTCATTGATTCGAAAATGTTCCCTTAATGTCTAGTGGCCCATACCACAATGATAAGTTGCATTATAACTTGGGCGATTTCACCTGATGAAAAGAATTTGAATTCAAAGAAGAATAGACCTTTAAAATGTCGATGTCTCTGATTTGATGCAAACATCCAAGAGAGATTTGAGGTGTAAGTTAAGATAAATACTAAGAGCATACTCTAATGACTTGAAATAAGAAAATAATTGCTAGGATAAATATTAATGACAATTTCAAGGAACAAAGTCTTTCCAATCCGAATATAGTCCTTAATTCTTTAAACTCAATAGGCGAAAAAAGGAAAGAAAATGGGGTTTTGGGGTGAGGATATGAGGGAGAGAGAGGTGGGAAGTGATGGCAGACATTTGTGAAAATGATGATATTTGAAGTACAGTTCATTACGAGAAAAAGCAGATTCAAAGTAATACATGTTGCCAGTGCACATTTCTCTTTGTTATGCCAATGACACGGACCTAGTTACACACACTAGTGTTTGAAGACATACCAAGGAAGTGTGAAGGTACAAAGAAGCCAGATTTTCATTCACACACACATGTGCACACTTCGCACAGAAATTGTTGGCAGTCACTCATTTTGGCTTGGATCCTCTTAGAGGGGAGAAAATAAGCCAAACCTTTCATCTCAGTAAACATTTGCTATTTTCGAAGTCAGCTATTTGCATACCGTGTGTGCATGCATGTGTGTGTGTGTGTGTTAGAGAGCATATTGTGTCAGAAGGTTTAAAGAGAATGATATTCAGGGTGGAAAAGTTAATCCCAACCTCAACTGTATTAGTCACACTCCTTGCTTTTTACCCACAGAAACAAACATAAGCACACACATACACACGCAACCACAGAGTGCATCGCTCAGGTGACTCTTGGTTGCCCCCTCCTGATCAGCTCAGAGGCATTTTCACAATGTTGCAGTCTGTCAGGGAACAAGCTGCTCCAACTGGAAAGCCTCTCCTCCATTGTATTAGTGAAATTACATCTTCATTAAGCACGCTGCAGCCAAACGAAGAGCAAGTTGTAACTTAGAACAAATTAAAGACATCAAACTTCGGACATTACGATTGCTGAAATATTCTCTCTTTGTCCAGAACATTGCTCTAAGGTCTGGTATGAAAACTGGAACGCTGTCTGCTCTCCTCTTCTTCTACTCTGTTTATTACATCCATGCATGACATAGCCTATACTGCCACCCTGATGACACTACACAGTTTATTTGCTCCAAACCAGTTCATGCCTTTTTCACATATTTCTTTTTTTACGACATTTCAAAAGTTCGTTTCAAATTTGCTGGACAATGATATGGAAACCTGGCTTGTGAGCTTCTAGAAATGTTATTTTATTAAAAACAAAACAAATGAAATCAGTAACTGAGGCCCTGGTTGATATACAATAGGAAGGTGAGGGACTTCTGGCTGTGATGAAACATTTTCTTGACACCACAAGATGTAGAGGCACATTAAACTTCCTCTGAGTGATTGGTGTCTTGGCCTTGTGGCCGACACATCTCCTCCTTCCAGCTGTGGTCTGTTGAGAGTGATAGATGGAGCCGCTCGTCAACCTCTGCTTTGGGGGACAAGGAGTATCCTTAGGAAGACAGATCCTGTGTGATCCTGTGTTTGGGCCAGCAGATCCTCCTGTTGCAGAATTGTTGGGTCTTGGTCACTGATGAGCTGCTAATGCATCTGGAGGGATATCTTTTTTTGACCTGTAGCTTAATAAGCAATGGTTTTTTCATTACAACACGGTGGCCTAATCCACAAGGAGAGCAGCTGTGTCAGCGTCATTACTGTGAGATGCTGCAGGCTCATTGAGGGGTGTGGCACATAGGGAACTGAATAGGTAAGTTGTTAGGTTTAGACTGGATATAATCTTTCACCTGTGGCACTTGTGCACGGAAACTGTAAATTGAAGTATGCAGACTATTTTTTGGCCTTGTTATCTTCTGCTTGGTCCTGCAACCTGCTGAAGATTTTTTTTTTTTTTTTTTGGATGTGGCTACCTTTCTTCTTCAATAGCTGTTAAGATCTCACACATTTCTCTGTTCTCTGTTGGTGGCTGATGGGAGAGGATGGTGAGATGAAAAGAGGTGTCTAAGGTCTAGGTCGCCTTCTAGAGTTAAAAGACATGGATATTCTCTGAGCGGAGGAGCAGGAAGAGAAACTTGATGGAAACAGTTGGACAAGTAAAGTCTAGCTGAGAAGATGCCAGGCTAAAAAATAAATTGTTTTATTTGTCATGGTGGTGAAAAGTTGGGTCCATAAAGGCCCCACATCAAACCAAACAACCCAATCCCCAGAGCTGAACAGCTCATATTGCTTGGTGTCATCTGAAATATTATCCATTTGACAGTTCAACGCAAAAAAAGAGCAAAACACGTATCATATTATTTTCTTCCTTTGTTTTACTACATATACTGATTTCATTCATGTTAAATATGTATTTTGGCATGACATATTGCAATAATAATGTTGATGAGTCATTTCATGTCTTTGTCGGGTTAGAGTCCTCCTCAGACAGCTTTACATATAGCCGAAGAATACAAAGAGAAGTTGCTTGATAGTGTCTGAATACAGTGATTATCCATGAATGACTAAATCTACCCCTGACTAATGTAGGCAACAACTGACAACACTGAACATAAATGATATTTCAAAAACTGTGCAGTAATTGAGCTAGGGCATGGAGCACAGTGGCAGGGACTGATAACTAAGAGGACATGATTGAAAAAATGACTCATGTATCAATGAGTTAATCAGGTTGGACTGTAAACGTCCAAGTATAACCACTGTGACAGCTTCCTCAGTTGGTTTTAAAAATAAAAGCTACTATTGTCTCATTTTTAAGAGCAGGGCCTTATTATAAATACCCTCATGCTCTACTGGACCTTGGACATTGTCATATCTGCTCTTATCTACCACAAAAACAATCTCTGCTTGTCTTGATCACTTGGCAGTCGTATTAATCAGTACCACTGATATCTCTGGGCCATTGAAAAGCACTTAAAGTACCGACAGGCATGCTGTGCTTTTACAGCAGGGGAACAACATGAAATTTCAACATGCATATACACTAATAAAACTGTAAGGAAAAGTGAAAAATTATGTCATTGTCAAACTTGAACATGGGTTTGGCAGGTGAAAAGGTTTTTCATATTTGTCCGTGACAAGTACAGGTGCATTACAATGACGTGAGGTTGTTTGGGTTCCCTGGTGTCTTACTGGGTTGATGTGGATATGCTGACTTTACAAAAATGTTTCTGACCTGTCTCTCTGTACAATATATACTCTATATTAAAACCAAAATGTCTCTGAAATATCTGATTCGCTGATAAACATTATGTTTCCAAACACACTCAGCACAGGACATGAGGTAATTTGTCACTCTGGCACGCTGAGACATAACCCTAAACTTTTGAAGTGTTTCTCTGTCTGAGGCCAGTTCAGTCCACCTTGCTGGATTTTTCATGTAGTATTTGCTGTCAAAGTCTCCTCTAGCGTCTGATGAAATGCAAAAGTTGTGTTCTCAAGTTGTTCTACTAGAAGACTAAAATCCAAAAAATAAACTGTAAACATTCAGTATGAAGGCATTAAGAAAGGGATAATGAATTTGGTCAGCTCTTGCAAGGAAAATGACACTGTCTGGCAGATCAAGCCTAAAATGTCTGTTTTCTACCATTAAATGAGAACATCACTCCAGCAGGAATTTGGATATGTGCTTTCATAACCCAACTCATGTAACTAAACTCAGATATTGAAAAAACGTGGGTTAAACTCAGTGATGTTTTTCCAAGAATGACATTTAGTACATTAAAATATTTGCACATGGCATGACATCACAGTGTTTGCTATGTGCAGATACAGTATGTGCAAATAGAATTTGCCAAATATTGCCTCTTGACTTTAGAGCAGCCGCCTGAAAAGTAAGATTGATTATCATACAGGAGTTTACTGACCTGAATGGAAGCCAGCCTTGTTCATAAGTGTGGGAAGTTTTGGTAACTGCAGCAGGGTAGCTCATGTAGCTTAACTTATGTGTTTGTTCAGTACGTTAAAACATGCATATGCTCCTTTAAGAATGTTTTCTTGAGCTAATATAGCTTGTTTGATATTTACATTTAATGCAGCTTTTAACACCATTCAAAACAAATATAAAAACAAACAGCATTACAATTAATAGGTCAAGTGTTTTTCACTGTTGTGAAAGGCTAAATGATCTAAAGATCACCTCGGGCTACCCCTCTGTCTTTCTCTTTCTCACACCCACACACACTTTCACATGGACACACACACACACAAAACAAAAAACTGAGTTATGACCCCATTAATGAGCCACACAGACCAATACACACACAAAAACAGTCAAACAGATGCACACATACACACACACAAGCATTGTTGGCTGACACAGAATGAAAATAATTCTTTTGTTTGTTTAATTATCACACCATCAAATTACCACTACTGGGACCATTCATCTGTCACTGGCATTAAGTTATGGGTGTGTGTTTGTGCCTGTGTTTGTGAGCTTGTGTGTGTATTTGTGTGTGTGTGTGTTGAGTTATCAGTTGGCCTGGCGGTTCTGCAGGCTGACAGATAAGAAAGCAGTCCTCCATTCTCCTCACTTTTAAATCCACTGTGCCCAGATGGTGTTACTGCTGTGTAGGTGTGTAAAAAGTATTTTATAGGGTATAAACTGGTTATAGCAATATAACTTAGTGACTGTGTTTGCTACCATGGTAACAACAGACACTCACTCTACAAAAACGCCAGATGTGTCACTGCTGTCTTCATGGGGTAGAGATTAGTTCTTGTCATCCCAAGCAATGTTGAAAACCCAGCTTTCAATTGTCTTCAACTCTGTCATCTCTTATTTTTGCTTCGTCTATTAGATGACTGCAGGATTATGGGTTCTGAAAAGTCAACAGTGCAGGATTTATTGTCACACCTGGGCCACACCTACCTCACAGTTTGCCTTGGATAATGGCCATTAATAACAGCATGTTTGATTTTATTTAATTCTAAATTTCATTAGTTTGGACAGAGTTCAAAATGGATGAAGGAAGTGTAAAGTTAAAATATATATATGTCCATAACATTTAGCCTAGACACTAAGACTATAGTGAAAGGTCAGTTTTGTGTAATGTTGTTGATATGACTATCAACAGATCTTTTCCCTGTGTTGTGAATTAAGTGTTACAGTGCACAGTGTTTAAATGTATCATCAAGTGAGCAGGAGAAATTATGGAATGTAGCTCTAGAAGTGCATAGATAATGGAAGATTGTACAAATGAGCTACTGAATTCTAGTTATCAAGGTGAAGGATGTGGCAGATATTATAAGACAATATCTCAAAGTGTGTGAGGCAAAGTGATCTCACTTCTCTCCCTTATGTGCTTTCAGAGGTTAGTAATTTTAAGGCCTGAAATTGCGACCTCCAGCTCAGGCTTCCTTTGCTTCACTTCCCTTCTCTTACATATGCTCAGTCAACAATCATCCACTTCCTCCCTAGGCCTACAATAAGCAGGCGGTAACATCAATTAGCCCCCTTTTAGCACAGAGGCCGTTAGGGACACTAACAATGGCTAGTGCTGGGAGATTAGTGCTTTTCCGGCTTAGCTTTCTCAGTTGATTCTATTGGGGAGATACTAACTGGATGCTAAAAGGCAGCTAACCCCAGATGGCTGATCATATGAGGGTGATGCAAGCCCCATTACAGTAATCCAAATGCTAAGACTATTGTGGTCAGACAGCAAAGAGCAGGCCATTAGAGGGAGAGTTTGGAAAAAATGCAAAGGAAGAAAAGTTGGGAGCAGGACAGAGAAGGAGTGAAAAATAAAAAAAATTACCAAGTTACGAAAGAAGGAATGAAAGGGAATAAAGAAAAATAAGGGACTGGATAAAAGAAAAGGAAGCTGAATAATAAAAGACGAGAGAAGCTGCAGAGAAAATGGAGGAAAAGGGTGGTGATGAGAAAAGAAAAATGAATGGGGAGACATTAGAGGATAAAGGAAAAGAAGAGACAAACTGAGAAAAGGTAACCTGGGTATCAGATAGGCCGAATAAAGAGGAAGCAAGAGAGGAGAGGATGGGACAAGGCTCATTAAGCAAAGACAGAGACAAACCACAGAGTATATACAAAACAGGAGAGGACAGAATGGAGAAAGAAAATGTATCAAGATGAGAACAGAAAAGGAGAGATAATCAAAAGAGGGGAATAAAAAATGGAGGAAAACAAGGAGGAAAAAATACACAGAAAGAGGAAGGCTGAACAAGGCTCATTATACAGAGTGAAAGATGAAGATATGGAAAGAAAGGTATGCGGTCATTTGGGGGGAACGGTGGAGGGAGGGAAGACTCAGCATGCAGCCACTTTGCATGGTGTAATTCATATTTTCATCATTAATTTGTTCTTTCCGTCTAAAAGGCTCCTGAGGATTATTTTCTACATAGGTTTGATGGTGGAATTCTGCAATAATTTGAGCTAATAAATAGGTAAAGGTGTGAACAATGTAAAAACAATGACATTTTGTGTCAGTGATGTTAAGCAAGAACAAATGATACGCAAAGAGTGTATGAAACCTGTGTCTGCACCACAAAGCAACAACAAATGCATGAAGGCCAAGAAGAATAACGTCATTAATGTCACCTCACTGAATCCACATCCTCATCCAGCGTCAACTCATCTACAACACGTCACCATCTCCATCCAGCTCCCAGAAAATAATCAGTGCAATCACATTTCAATAATAATGGGACCTCCATACTGATCAAAAATAACTGTGATTACTGTTTTGGCCTTAATCATGTAGCCCTACCCTGCAGAGCACCATCTAACTTCAACGTGACTTTTACCCAGAGTCATTAACAACTATGTGGGTGTGCATGGTCTCCATGGTTGCATGGTGTGCAAAAACATAAGATCTTCTGCATCAATGCCTTAAACCTGCTTTTTCTGGTGGTTTCTTTCTATCAAAATCCCATATGATACAATATGATATTAAACCATTCCATTAAACCATGATCACTTTGCAGAACAATAACAAAATACTGCGTTTGACAAGGAAACGTGACAAACAATCTTTTAGACCACCAGTGCAGTCAAAAATAAATAACTTTTTTGCCCAAGTTGTCCCTAATGGAGACCTATAGACAACAAGGGGTAAGGAAAGGTCTAAAAGTAATGTGACATTTATGGGTGCAGCAAGAACATGGGAGGTGTAGTAAGGTGGAGACAGGGGTAATGAAAACACATAATTTGTCTGTAATTACATTTCCTCCTAAATGTATCTACTATACTACTACAGAACAGCTGGAAATCAAAGTAATTGGTAGGAGGTATGATTGATAATGATGATGAAGTGACTGGACAGATTATGGATTAAACGAAGGCTCTCAAAATGTGTATACTTTGCATTCACAGTCTCCTTCACTAGCATTGATTGCTACTTTCCTGAGGTCATCAACATTCATCTTACCTTTGCCTGACGTAATACTTCAGAGTGTTGAGTGAGAGAAGTGGTGACCACGGTCTGAAGATCCCACAAGGTAGTTCCGCGTGCTGCCAAGGCCGACCGAGCAGGGTGCCACTAAGAAGAAAAGAGGAGCCACTAGATTGGAACAATAAAAATCAAAAGAATAAATAAATAAGGAGCATCATTAGGGATAAGTAAAACATGGCTCGATGTTATCCTATAGGAGTTGTAGGGAGGAAAAGCAGGCAGATGGATGGAAAAAGATAAGTAGAGAAAAGAGAGACAGTAAAAGGGCTGAGTAGTGACATGGATGAATACAAAATAAAAAATAAAAATGGTAGAATTAAGAAGCTTTCATTGCTTTTAACAATATTTGGAACTATGTTGTTTTCTTTCACACAGCCGTAATTATGTAATTATGTTTTTACTATTGTAACCATGACAACAAAACTCCTCTGATCTTAACCGTTTAATCCCACAATACCATCAATACTCTGAACAATAACATGATACTTGGTCCTGATTGATATCTGTACTTTGTCACAAATGGCTGTGTGTGTGGCACATGCTGTATCTGGGTGTGTGCTGTAATTGTCTCCCTACCTGTGCAACTGTAAATAAATTTTATGGGACAATAAATAACTAAACTAACTAGCTAACTATCTTCTTATAAGTACTTATTTTGTACACCCCAATCTTTTCCTAAACTAACTGAAAGCCATGACTGCTCCATAGAAACTTGGCATCTTTATTAACAGCCATGACAACAAAGGCAGTATGCCTACCACTATTTAAAGTACTATTTCAGGAGACACTACTGGGATTTGTATCAGAGGTGGGAACAAAGCGACTGGGGCCATTCAGGTTAGAGAGACTTATTTATGTCTTGCTTCCTGTTGCAAGGACAGGATGCAAAATTAACAGAGACTACAACATTAAATATGCCTTATCTGTTCATTTACAATGAAGTGTATGTGAGCTCAGACTGACCAACTTACTTGTCTATATCTGTGTATGCAAAATCCTTCAAGGCTAACGCAGCAGCTCAACACTGTGTAACTAACTCTGAATGGAGGATGGAGAGGAAAGAAAAGAAAATGAGAGGCAGCTTTTCTTATTTGGGATCATCTTACGTTCCACCGGTTAGTATGAAGACAGATCTTGAACAATCAGTGTTAAAGACCGAATCGGAAAATCTGCCCGAGGTATCTCGTTTACCACACACACACACACACACGTGCACATTCTTATCTCTCTCATAGTCTCTAATTCCCACACAAGAAGTGGACACACGGTGAAACATACAAACTAATCTTTCTCTCTTTCTTTCCATTACAGTATCTCCCTCAATTTAATTTTTGCACACATGGATGTTTAGCTGTTTAATCCATAGTAGCACACAAGTAACTCAGGGGGGATAAAACATCTTGGCTGAGTGATGGGCCTCAGGTCTGTTGTTGTCTTGCAGTTGCAGGAGAGCCTGGAAGGCCCTCGAGTATAGCCATATTTTAAACCATTCTTAAACAATACAACAAAAATGCAACAGATTTAATTTATCTTGCCATAAACAACGAATCATTTTAAAGAAACACATTGTTTTTACCATTCTGACTCATCTGTCTCTAGAATGTAGAAAAAAAGACAAATGAGAACTCATACTGAACAAACCCATATATTTATGCCTCTTTAAATCAACTTCCAGTTTTGCTGATTCTTAAAAAAAAGACACAAGGGGTTGAAGAGAATGCAAATGCTCCTTGTCTTTCAAAGACCAAAACCCCATTGGCCGTCAGACAAAACTTCGATTATAAATTCCAGTCATTTTGCTTCTTAAGATACTGTAAGGATCCTTTTCTGAAATACACAGGAAAAAGGGAAGGAATCACAAACAAGGAATTTTGCAATCACACAAAGAGTAAAACCAATAAATTATCTTCATGAAAGGAACTATTTTTTGAAGAGTTCTACTGTTTGTATGTTTATTTAACAACAGCTTACATTTTGACATCATTAAAGGAAACCTCTACATGACATTATAAGCACTTTCATTTGGGTCACAGCATGCAGTGGCTAAATGCCTTAATAACAGTAAATGTTTGTTTTATCTTGAGAAAAACTTATTAGATATGGATCAGAGTCCTTGGTTTGTCTTCCTCGTGCTATCATTCACCTTGCACCTGTACTGGACATCTAATAGTTACAAATCCCACAAAGAGAGTATCAGGTCCCTTCTAAGTCCCTTATTCTGAGACTTACATTTTAAACCCCAATCTCGGTTCACCTACAAGTACAGCTGAATAACCACAGGACATTTTGGTGATATGAATAACACATGCTGGATCTTTTGCAACTGGAGCCAATTACCTGCATTTTACCAGCGTGAGAGGTTAAAGGCTACTTGGCCAGCCAAGTAATTAGTCCCAGATTTCTTTGTGATATAAATAGACAACAGGAAGTTTATACAGAAAACTGCTTCCTGCAGCAGACTGCAACATAGAGACTTGCCATGCATGGCTCAAACAAACATGTTACACAATATAGTTTTCATACTTTGCAACTAATTACAGAGGCTATAAGCCATAAATATCAATTTGATAGTTACACAAAAACACTGAGCCACCAACTCTTTAATGTATCACTATTTATGTACCTCAACAATCTCTTCAGAAATGAGCAAGAAAACTTTGGGCCCAGCCCGCTAAAGCAGTCTTTGAGCAATGAGTGCATCCCAGCTGTGGAGGACCTCCAGCAGGCTCAGCACCAAAACCCTAAGTGTCATAACTGGAAAATGTAGAGTTGAGATGTGTTTTTGTGACCATTCAGTAACCTACAAATAATGTGCTGCCTGTGTGCTGGAGCAAAATGCTGTGTGTTGGAGGAGAAGTGGAGGCGGGAAAGAGATTCAAAAAAATGGAAGGCAGGACAGGAGGGAGAATCACTGATCTGACTCTTTTTTTTTTTTTTTTTTTGCAGCTCAATGTCATACATGATTTAAATCTCCATTGGAAGGCATGGCTTGCTGTTGCCTTGACGAAATCAGGAGAATCAAAAACTTGGGTCAGAGAATAAGGTTACAGGGTGAAGGGCAGAGAGGGAAAACTAAAAGAAAGAATGGGATGAAAGTGAGAAAGACACAAACCAAAGACAAAAGATGGAAGGACAAAGATAGGAAGCTCAAAGAGGTTTTTCATCAGCTATTCACTTTTCCTCGTGGTTCATAATTACATGACAGGTACTGATTACAGTTGGACCTCCTGAGGAAGTTGAAAAAAGATGCAAAGGTACTGTGGTTTTAAAATCTTAAAATGGTTTATATAAATTAGCGAACTTTTTGATTTGTAACCTGCTTTAGATAAATTGTCTTTCAGTAAACCTTTGAGTCTCATGTATTTTTGTAACACTTATAATACAAGTAATGTTCTTACCTTTTGCCAAGAAGGTTATCAGCTTTTGATGTCTCTCTGTTTGTTTGTCAGCAAGTTACACAAAGAACTGAACTGAAGACTTCTCAAGACATTTTGGATCTTATTGTAAAAAGATCTGACATATTTGTATGGGTGTGGGATCTATGATTTTGCATTTGGTGGTCACAGATCTGGAAGGAAGCACCAGACAAACGTGTGTAGGATTGACTGGCAGCAGTGATGCCTCTACAAATTGCCATTCCAATTTAACAAGTTTCCTTTCAAAACTTTCCTAAAACTATATTTGTTATTACATTTTATTTAAAGAGATCTAAGAGAAACAATTATATTTAAAGTGAGCATAAAAAGTAATGAGAGAGGAGAAAGTACAATATAAAAACACTGAATGGCATAGAGGCAGTTAATAAAAGTGACATGTGAGGATTACTGACAAATGTAGACTCTGACCTCTCTGCACTGCATTTCTCACATGTTGGTGCAGTATTAATTAAAAGCTTATTGTGTACAGTGCTTGAACTGGCTTCCTATAATGCATCAAATATAAACTAGCAGAACAGAGGCAGAAGAGCAAGTGGGGAGGACATTTTTATTTCATCCAGCTTTGAAAGTGGAGGTGTTGACTGGTTTAAGGGATAACCATCTGTTTGTAACATTTTCAAAGGCCTAGCTTTGAGATGAGTTTGACCCGGCAAGAAATGATCACCGGCAAAACTGACTGAGCCATGTTCATCTTGTCTTTATCCTCCTCTCCTTTTATGAGCGATTTATTCTCTATGCATATCTGTCTTTCTGTCTGCTCTCCTTTAATGGCGCCCTTTCTCATTGCTGCTTTCGCACCTTTACAAACCAATATATCCTCCTCCTTTTAACTCGTTCTCAGTTCTCTCTTTTTTTCACACCAGCCATTCTCTCTCTTTCTGAACCTTCCTTGGCTCTCACTGGCGAACCCAGACTCTACATTTACTGTAAACACAGCACAGCAGCATGGGTTGGTGCAAGAGCAA